>JXCR01035157.1:5574-26463 GCA_002079205.1 Phalaenopsis hybrid cultivar
ATAGAGTTAGGAAGGTTTCCAAAACTTTACTTTTCTAGCTCTATATACATAAATGCTGTGACATGCATTTTGAGTTTCAGGTGGTGGAACGAGAAGACTCGCCAGGTACACTTTTACAGTTTTACTGAATTTACAGTCTTTCTTGTACTTTCCTACCGCACTTTTATTTATGCTTGTATTTACATACCTGCTTATAAAATTGCATAAATCACCCCCCACAACATTTCAAAAATATAAGACAACTCAAAACTTAATCACAAACATCACAAAAAAATTATAACTTTAACTAAATTAAAACGTCTCTATTGGAAGATCGGGAACCCTCGAAGGAGGTAACATAATACAACTTCAACTAAATTAAAATGTCTATAATGGAAGATCGGGAACCCTTCGGAGGAAGTAACCTATTGTTGCTAACGAGGCTTCCCACGGTCTAAATGAAATTATGGAACTCATTAAGTTGAGTTTAGTAAGTTCATTTGGACTAAGTGATTCCAATAGAAAATAGTGGTACCGGGACGACGGAACCGTGGGATCTTGACCGGTGTCGCTTTAATCAACTTTAATATGCCCATAATAAAATTTAAAGAACTTTAACCATAGGGTCACCTGATTTGACATTATAATCAAATGACCTAGAAAACTTGAACTCTGCTACAAGGAGCTTGGAGCTTACATGGTGGGCAGCCCGGCCATCTTCAATAGCAAGAGGATCTACAACAACATATTCTTCCTTAGCTTTAAAACAACAAAGCCATAGGAATTCGAGTTTGTTTGCCTAGTGAAACATAAATCCTAAAACACATTTTTTAGGCCTTTGTACAATCTTGTTGTAAAATTTAAGCCCTAACTTGCCTTAGGATTCTGAGGTTGTCGTTCGCCACGACTTAAATCCTCACATCTTTAAGGTTATTTGTGCTGATTACTTCACACAAATGTAAATCCTAATACGACTTAAATCCTTACATCTTCAAGGTTATTTGTGCTGATTGCTTCACACAAATGTAAATCCTAATACAAAAATTGCAGGATGAAACATCTAAAGAATTTCTCCTAAATTGAAGCCAAATAATAGGATAGCTTGTAGGATGAAATGTCTCAATAATTTTTCCTAAATTGAAGCCAAATAATAGGATAGCTTGGGAAGATTGCAGGATGAAACATCTAAATGATTTCTCCTAAATTGAAGCCAAATAATATAATAGCAAATTGCAGGATGAAACATTTAAATGATTTCTCCTAAATTGAAGCCAAATAATAGGATAGAAAATTGCAGGATGAAACATCTAAATGATTACTCCTAAATTGAAGCCAAATAATAGGATAGCTTGGGAAATCACCTGAGACATCTAAATGATTTCTCCTAAATTGAAGCCAAATAATAGGATAACTTGGACAGGATAAAACATCTAAATGATTTCTCTTAAATTGAAGCCAAATAATAGGATAGCTTGGAAAGTCACCAAAATTCTCCTTCGGATCCGTGACATCCTTTAGTATTTCCTCCTTTGGACTCCAAAACAAAATGTTTCAAATTTGAACCAATCCCCTTTCACACTTCTTAGTCCAATATCTTTTAAATGTCCTTACCATTTGAATACATTGAAGGTAATTTTTCTTGACTTTTATCGAGAGTATTCATAGATAACTTCAGTTATCTATGATGTAATTAACTATAGGGGCTTGCCCTTATAGGAAGCTTTTTCGAACCCTGTTACTTAAGATGTAATTAACTATAGGGGCTTGCCCTTATAGGAAGCTTTTCCCGAACCCACACAATAATATAAACCCTATTTAATTCCTTATATTAAATAGGGGAACTTGTCGGCCAATACATTGGTTTCAAACGAATGTCATAACTTTCTTTAATTTATTTGATTGAGTCTCACCCTTAACTCTTGTATTCATCCTTCGGGATAGATACAGGATTTGAGGTAAAGCGCTCTTTCATCTAAACTATGAAAATTATGGGGTCAGTTTGACTTCATCTTTTTCAAAACTAAAATTTTTAAAAAAAAACGTCCTTCCGAAGCGGGCAACGGGATTTCAATTCCGATGACTGACAGCTTCTTACGGGTAAACCCCACACCAAAAATAATGCCGACAGTAGAGTGATAAAATATTGTGATAATTTTACTTTTTTATTCATTTACATGTAAACTTAATCAACTTGCATGTTAAGATATGTTGTGAGAACATGTAAGATCTATGAAGGTGTTGTCTCAATCAACTCTGGTAGAATCACATGAGATTGTATGGATAAGAATGTAGTTCATATAGTTGAGTACAAATAAATAGGAAAATAATCTTTGATGGGTGTAAAATTAGAGGACTTTAGAGTGACAGGCTAAAGCCCCAAATTTGGTTCTTAGTTTTAGATCTTAATACTAGATGTTAGCCCTTCAGGTGAGAGGATGACGAGACTCTAGAGGGAGAGCTAGTATCTCTCCTACCTAATCAGTCTTCAGGATTCTTAAACTAAGAATTAGCTAATGTTCTTTATATCACTTGACCAAGAGTAAATAATATAATTTCTCCTATTTGTTTCATTCTTTCTCACTACTTGTATACTTTTACACATGTCACTAATTTCATTGTATGAGGAAGAGTACTTTTAATATATTAAACCCCACTTTCTGATTTTCTAAAAGTATTTTAGTTTAGGAGTATAAGTAGTATTGTAGTGATAATTGTAGGATATTATCAAAACCAAACCTTTATTGACCTTCCAATCTAGAGCATGTTATTCTAAACTAGAGCTTCTCTTGAAAGCTGTTGTGATTAACCTTGATCTCTGTGGGATTGATATTTAGAGCTTAATCAGAAAACCCTATATTACTTGATAATGATACATATACTTGCGTAGAATCCCTACAAATATAATTGAAATTTTACTTTGCATGTGATCAAGTTTGGGATCAAGTTTTTGGTGCCACTACTGCGGATTAAAATCTTCATGTAGTGGTGTCAACTTCATAAATCCTTACATATAAAAAATATTGGGATCATATTTTTGACGCCGTTGCTGAGGATCGCAACGGTTGATCTTGAATTTTAGGAGAATTTTAGTTGAAGTAATTAGACCTAAACTTATAAAACTGTTATGTCGTAAAAACTATTTTTGTGTGAAAAGTGTTTGTTTTTTTTGAGAAAGTGTTGTGATAAATCTGTTTGTTTAAGAAAATATGGTATTTGTGAAAATGTTTTATAGTGTTGAATTTTTTTTTTATTTGTTTAGTTGTTAATGTATTGTTTGTTGTGTTGCTTATGCGAAACAAATGATCTGCAGGACTTGTGCCTTATGATCCCAAGTTAGGAAAAAGAAAAAAAATCAAACAATAGAAAGGAATTAAAAAACTAAAAATGAAAATGGAAGACATTTAAAATAATAACTTGGAAAATCATCATAAATTGTTGAGGGATTATGTAAATCCAATGAGAGATGAAATTTACTCAAGTATAAAAACCCCTGTCGTAGAAGCTGACTCGTTTGAAATAAATCAAGCGATTATTCAATTGGTGCAGAACAACAAGTTTAGGGGAACTTCTACAGAGGATCCCTATTTACACTTATCAAGTTTGCTAGAACTTTGTGCTACATTTGGTTATAATGGCATGTCAGATGATGCTATTAGACTAAGGCTTTTTCCTTTCTCACTAAGGGATAAATCTAAAATGTGGTTATACTCATTAGCACCTGGCTCTTTTAAAAATTGGGAGGATTTAACTCAGAAATTCCTACCTAAGTATTTTCCACCTTCAAGGACTACTAAACTTAGAAATGATATTATCTCATTTAGTCAATATGAAGGGGAATCAATATATAAGGCCTGAGAAATATTTAAGGAACTTCTAAGAAAGCGTCCACACCATGCTCTGTCTGAATGGTTAATCATTCAACCTTTTTACAATGGGTTAGTATGATCCCTTAGGTCCATTATTGATGCTGCCGCTAGTGGATCATTAATGTCAAAATAATTTGATGAAGCATTTGCGTTAATTTAAGAAATGGCTACAAATGAATTTCAATGGCCCTCTGTAAGGGAAAATCTTAAAAAGTTAGTTAGTGTTCATGATACAGATGTGATTGCAATTCTTGCTTCTTAGGTTGTTGCAATATCAACGAAGTTGGACCAATTTGGAATGAACCAGCCTCAATTTACTCAAGTAAGTGAAGAAAGTCCATTAAGGAATATGATTGATTCTAAATTATCATATGAGACTTTAAATACCATAAACAACTTGTATTCTAACTTTACAACCCAGGTTAGAAGAACCATCCTAGTTTTAACTGGTATCATACTACTGGGGGTGGAAACGAACAATGGAAAATAATCATCCAAATCTTAATGGAAGTTGCAACAATGAAGGGAACACAAACTATAAACCTTCATATCTACCAGACTCTAACAATGATAAACAATTTGAGGATAAAAATATGTCTATAGAAGAAGTGGTATTGCAAATGGAAAACCAGTTGCAATGTCAAAATGCTGTGATTAGAAACATAGAGAATCAACTGGGACAAATTGTTAATTCATTTAGCAATAGACCCCAAGGAACACTTCTTAGAAACACTAAGATCAATCCTAAAGAGAACAATGATGAACAAGTAGAAGTTGTTAAATTAAGAAGTGGAAAAAAGATAGAGGATGTGGTTAGAAAAAAGAAAGAAGTTGTGAGAGAAACAAAGGAAACTAAAAGAACTGAAGAACATGTTTTTAAGGATATGGAAAAATTAATATCTCCAACTAAAATCAATTTAGAAAGACCACCACCTCCATTTTCCTAAAAGACTTAGAAAACATAGGTTGGATAAAAAATTTGCAAAGTTCATGGAAGTACTTAAGAAGTTAACGATAAATATTTCTTTTGCTGAAGCTTTGGAACAAATGCCAAGTTATGCAAAGTTTATGACGTGGTTGTTAAACTGGATAAATTTATCTTTCTATAGACTTTATTGTATTAGATATGGAGGCAGATACAAAAAATCTAATTATTTTGGGGGGACCATTTCTTATTACTGGACAAGCTATGATAAATGCGCAAAAAGGAGAGTTGACTATGAATATAAATGATCAGGAAGCCACTTTTGATGTTTTAAAGACTATAAAATATCCAGCTGAGAGACAAGATGAAGATTATTTTTGGATTGATGAAATTGAGTATCTAAGTAAAGACCATTACCAAGAAAGTTTTGAGAGTAAATTAACAGATGAGATCGAAATGGACTTTCATGATGAGTTGAAAATGTTGTTTGAAGAAGACTGTATGTATGTTCAGAAGAAGTGTGAAATAATGGACGTTACCGAAAATAGTAAAATTTTAATTCCATCTATTGAAAAATCTCATGAACTTAAGATGAATGTAGATCATACCATTTTAAAGTCTACCTATTTAGGGAATGTATACACCACCAGTCTTTATATCTTCATATTTGACTCAATCTAAGAAGAACCCAAATTGAATGATGAAATTAGTAAAAGACCTCCTAAGATAGAGTTTTTCAAAATCACTGAATGGTATATTCCATGGTATACAAACAAAATGAATGACATTCTGATGTTGGGGAAATTAGAGTAAACATTGGATGCACTGGGTCATCGATGTTAGACCAAGCACTTTCGTGGGAGGCAACCCATGGTTATCTTTGTTATCTATTTAGTGTGATTGTTGTTATGTTGGATTGGATAATAATGAGATGTTGGACTTTAATCTATGTTTGATGTGTAAGAGTGGATTGGATTAATGTTCTAAAGTAATTCCTTCGTCATGACTAGATTTGTATATTATTTATGGTAGTAGGAGGTTGACGAGTCTGTTACAACTTAGTTCTCAACCGGAGCTGAGAATTCACTTGAGGCATGTAGATTTCGAACTTAGACAACTCCATGCCAACTGTATTACTTCCTTTATCTGATTTTGTCTTCACTGAGTAAGGTCATTAATATACTTAGTGAATAACATCTGGATGAAATGCACTATTTTTATTTACCAGCTTATGTATACCTTAGACTTAGAGTAACCCTGAAATTGGAAACACATGAGGGAATTCTGGTCTATAGAGATAAACATATAAAGTTTTATAATACACAAACATTATTAGTGTAGTTTCTTTCGTTAGAAATTGAAAGTAAGGAGGGGAAATGTGAGTAGAAGGGAGATCAAATTAACCTCGTTCGTTATTTGTTTATGAATTTGTGAGTTTATGTATTGGAGTTTGTGTGTCTATATTTGTGAGTCAAGTTGAATGAGTCATTGGAGATGAAAAAATTTATCTCAATATTTTAAACTTGTTATCATCCAACAATTCGTTTATAGAGTTTAAAATGTATTCCTGTTTAATCTTCAGTTTGTACCTGTTTTATTATTTAAAATTCCTTTATAGTCTTATATCAAAGCATGTTTAGGCTAGATTTACTTTCTACTCAAATATTCTACCATGCATTATTTTTTGATATTTTTGTAGGATGTGTAGCAAATTATAAAAGTGATCTTTCCATGCCACATATTTTTGTACTTCATTGTTACACGTGTCTAAGCTTAAATTTGGGGGGAAAAGAAAATTTTATTCAAATTAAAACCTTACTTGTTTTCAAAAGTACTACAAATAAATTTTTATTTTATTTCTAACGATTATTCTTATGTGGAATAATCGTAAGGATATTAGAATTTTATGCATAGAAATGGAGTAGAAAAACTTAGTTGATATTTTTAGTGAAAAGGGTGAACCTAGAGTTAAGCATATTTAGTAGAAAACTTGGGAAAATGAATAACTATCTTTAGTAGGAAGAATTGTATATTTGAAAAACTAGGGATTCTTAAAAATTTTTTTTCTAACATTTAGGGCTTTCTTAGGAAGTATTTAAGAAAAATATACATCTTTTCAAGTGAGGAAAAGTGATAAGTTTTAATTTTAGAGGAGGATAGTGGAATTCAAAATTATTTAAGGACTTCTCTAGATATAGTAATCCTCACATAAAAAAAAAAAGAAAAGGAAAAAAAAAATAATGGATCAAAAAGAGCCTTGAAAAAAAAGAAAGAAAATGAAAATGCAAAAAAATAAAATTGAGGAGAAGGTTGAGGAGAGGTCCTAATCAAAAATTGGTTTCACTTGAGTCTTTCTAGAGTAAAGAACTTAAAACAATCATAAGATTGCTTTTTATACTTATATTAGTAAAAATTATTTTTAATGGAGTTCTTAAGTCTAGAAAGTAAAGTTCATAGGATTCGAAGTTTGAAAAATCTACATATATTTTTGAATTGGATAGAAAAACAAATTCTCAAGTTTGATGATAAATACTCTAGACCCTGTGCTAGTATAATTCACTAGAAGTTCTTCTAATTTGAACTATCATATTTTTAGAACAAAATTTTAGCAATTCTAAAAGATGACCCATTAAATCTAATCTACATAAATTATTTTTAAAATGTAGTATTACTTGAGAACAAGTAATGTTTAGTTTGGGGGATTTTGATATGCCTAAAAATGTACTATTTTTATGTCATATTTTATAATGATATTGCACTCTAAAGGTATTTTTTCTTGTGTTTTTGGTTGTAGGTATGTTGACCTCATTTTTGGTTGAGGTCTAGTGTTTCTCTTTAGTAGCCTAGGGTCTAGCCATACTATTCCTAGAAAACTAGAAAAAGAACCCTAACCATTAAAAATTCTAAACTCCTCTTTACTTAACTTGAACATCTACATATTGGTCCTAACTTCTAGCACTTAATAGGTGAGGTCATTCTGAGGGAGCTTAAGGAGAGTTCCCACAGGACTGTTGGACCTTAGGGTTGACCCTGGGTGTTGCTCTAAAGCTAAGACACTCCCTACAATCACCTCACTCACAAATGCAAACTCAAAATTTTCCTAACTTTAATCTCTAGCCTTTTAGGATGCTCATGTAGATGGTCCCCTAAACCCACTTGCCCTAGGCTAGGGTATACCTAAGACCACTACATAGAGAACCCAAAATGAGGTTTCCATTGGTCTATGGCTTGTTTGATATGGTTAGCACCCCAACTCTACCAAAATGCCTAACTTAACCTTTTGCCCCTAAACTCCCCCAAATTACCTAAGTACCCTTAAGACCCTAAATTTGGCCAAAATTTTCAAATTTACCCGAAATAACCAAATTTGTTCAAAAGTCATTTTAAACCATTTGAAAACACCCAAATTACCCAAAATCACCGAAAATATCCAAATTACCAAAATACCCCTCCTTAGCCCAAAATTCCAAAAATTCCAAAAAATCTCACAAATTCCCAAAATACTCTAAATATTCCCAATTTTGCTTTTCTCAACTGCCACATGACCCAATTTGGCCATTTTGACCATCTCTATCCAAAACCCCCAAGTTACCTTTAATAGCCCAATTTCCTCAAATCCACCTCAAATGTCCATCAAATTGGTCCCCATTTCCCCTAATTTCAATTCTAAACTCAAGTTCACCTTTAATATGACCAATCTAACCCAAATCTAGGCTTAATTAGGCTATGCTTTGAGACCAATTTTGATTTAGATCAAATCCCCACTTTTGGTCACATGACTTAATGTTGTAAACTCTTCATAGTATCCCTATACATCAAACTTGACCATCAATTGGCCATGGTAAAGCCTCAGTTGCATTCAATTTTGACCCAAGTCCAAAAATCCCAAAATTTGCCCCAAATTGACTATGTCTTCAAATTTCACCAAATTGAAAGCATTAGCCCCAAAATTGGCACCCAATTCATGTTGAAAACTCTTCATAGCATTCCTATTAACCATTCTCAACAATCAATTTAGACTTAGCCTAATGCTAGCCCAATCTAGACCCAAGTCTAGCCCAAAATGCCCAAAATAACCAAATCTCCAAAATCCTTCAAATTGGCACTCCAATTGAACTCAAAATCACTTCAACCCTTCAACAAAAATGTTCCTTACAATCATCTACATCAAATGCACCATTTAATTGGGCTTGAAATCATGGCTAGCCTAATCCAAACCCAACCCTTGACCATGTGAACTTAAATGGACCCATGACCAAATTTGACCAAGTTAAACTCAACATGACCAAATTAACTCCACCACAGCCAATCCTAGGGCCCCTAAGACTGAGCCAAGACCTCCTAACCCAAGATAAATGAGCTATGGACCAAGGTTCCCTCAAATTAAGGGATTTATTGCCTTAATTTCTCAAATCAAAGATATCCTTGCCAAATCCTCCCACTAATTTAAGTTAGTTGCTTTGATAGATTCCCCTAAGGTTCCTGAACTCCTAGCCACCTCCCCCTGCCATGGCCGACTGGCCTAGTTGCTAGAGAAGCCAAAAGTGAGGGCCACTCCCTCTCAAACTTCACCTAATTCAAACCTAGAGGCCAGCTCACCCAATTTAAATTTTAGAGCCCCTCTGCCCTCCACCTAAGCATCACATTACACCCAAACATTCTCCATGATAGTCTGCTTAAACCAATTTTTATAAAAGCTCCCCTCCACATCCATGTAAGGAGAGTTGAAATTTTCTCAAAGAGAGCCCTTCAAATTGCTCACAAAGACTCTTTGAGACCCCCCCAGCTCAAGCCAACCACTTTCCCCCACTGATTCCCACTATGGAAGTTCAATTTTGAGCTCAAACTTCTGCTTAAAACCAGGACAGAGCTCAACGCACCTCCACAGTATACCAAACTCAAATTAAAATTACCCACACCTTCACCACAGTGAAAAAAGGAGAAGCCCCATCAAATTCCCCATCCACAGAGACCCTAACATAGCTTTAGACCAACACCTGAAATCAAGGTTGGTCGATTTTATACCTAGACCTTAGACCACAGTAAGAGGCTCAATCCCTAGCCTCTTTGGACCCTAAAGAACCTATTGAGCACCTCTGATTGAAGCTTCCCTTCTCAAAGCAAAGGTATTGAACTCCCTCTCTTCTTGAGCCTATTTCGATTCTTTATTTGCACAAGCTTTATTTCATAGCATCTTAACTGTGTAGATATGTTCCTCAAGTCTAGACGAGCATTTTAAAAAAAATTCATTCAATTTGGTTGAGAAATGAGGGAGATATCAAGCCTTGAAGATGGACGGTTCTCGGGCTAGGCCATTGGGGATGATGATGGAGAGTTGTCTGATCGCGTGTTTATCTCATCATTAGACAATGCTCCGTGACATGAACCGCGAGCCTAGTCACTTTTGAGGTGGATGGCGGCTTCAAATAGGAGCGCGCCGCGTGGAGCTTTGGAGCCGCCGTAGGTTGACATGACGCCACGCATTTAAATAGATAAATAGGGAATTAAATAAATCAAAAAATTCTCTATAAATTCAAAAATCTATATCTTAGTGTAGAAAAATTAAAAAAGCAAAATAAAAAAACCCTCTTGCTCAGTGAACAGAGGAAAACAATGTGGAAATAATTGAAGTCCATTTGATGTGTATTTCATTTATAATAAATCAATTAGGGTTAGGAGCTTTTTAACTCTCCATGCATGTAGGCATTTCACCATGGCTTGCAATTTTAACATGTTGTAGCCTCTGATAAGGGGAACATTCTCTGATTTTTCCAAAGTCAGGGGAGACCTCTAGACAAAGAGCCATATTTTTCAAAAATATGTCTATTATTTCATAAATTAATCATAATAATTAGTATATTGCTTAGAAAAATCCAAGAAAATTTTGGTAGGTCTATTATGACTAGAGAACTATATAAAAAATCTTTCATGAGCTAAGACATTCAAAATGCACCTAATCTTCCCAAACTCTAAAACATAAAGATAATTAATTTTGGGAAATACAAACATCAAAATGAATTGATTTTTAATCTTCACTGTTGTTTAAGACTCAAGGAACTCACCATAAAAATTTCAAAATATTTTGAACTCCTTTGATAACTCAAATTGATTTTCTAAGTTAAATGACAGTTTTGACACAAAAATGATTTTTTAATAATCAAAATATAACTTAACAAATTATAAAAATGAGTTTTTAGAGTTCTATGTGATCAGAGGGATTTTATGAAAAAAATTGGTGATTAAAATAAAAATCTCATTTTTAGCCTATTTTTAAATACTAAAATAATTAAAAAATGATAAAAAACNGTTTTGACACTAAAATGTTTTTTTAATAATCAAAATATAACTTAACAAATTATCAAAATGAGTTTTTAGAGTTCTATGTGATCAGAGGGATTTTAGGAAAAAAAATGGTGATTAAAATAAAAATCTCTTTTTTAGCCTATTTTTAAATACTAAAATAATTAAAAAATGATAAAAAACACAAAAATAAAAAAATTCATGGAAATATTCTAAATTTTTTTCTAAGCAGCTAGGAATAATTAAAATATTTTTTCTGTCCTTTTAAATGAAGATATTGAATTTTAAAGCTTAAAGCAAATTTTAAAGGCTAAAAAAGGGTTTTTCACCAAAATAATTCCAATAAATTAAAGAGAAATCAAGAAAATGTAAACTTTGCTTTTCTAGGTTTTCTGACCTCACGGAGATTTTTCAAAAATATAAAACTTAATTTTCAACTCTTAAAATATTTTATAATTAATAAATACTCCAGAANGGGCTAAAAAAGGGTTTTTCACCAAAATAATTCCAATAAATCAAAGAGAAATCAGGAAAATGTAAAATTTGCTTTTCTAGGTTTTCTGACCTCACGGAGATTTTTCAAAAATACAAAACTTAATTTTCAACTCTTAAAATATTTTATAATTAATAAATACTCCAGAAATTAAAATAATTCTTAAAATTCAAATATAATTCAATAAATCATGAAATTTGGTCAAAATTGTTCTTTGATTTAAGTCTACCTCCAATAAAAATTTAAATGGATTAGGCCTTGCCTTGCTCAAGTTATGGATCTTTTTTNCAGAAATTAAAAAAATTCTTAAAATTCAAATGTAATTAAATAAATCATGAAATTTGGTCAAAATGGTTCTCTGATTTAAGTCTACCTCCAATAAAAATTTAAATGGATTAGGCCTTGCCTTGCTCAAGTTATGGATCTTTTTTTAAAATCTTATTTTTATATAAAAATAATTATGTAAATTAAATTAAATTTTGAAAAATCACATTTTCTCCTTTGATGCTTTAATGGACCCATGAGTAAGGTAAGATAAAAGTTTCAGTCATTTGAATTAAATTTGACAAATTATGAAGTGATAGAGCCTTAAGGGCAAAAGTATAATTTTGAAAGTTTAGACTTAATTAACATTTAGGCTTAATTCAAAGCGGGAAAAGGGTAACCTCTGATTTTAACTAATTCATTTGGAGGATTGAAACCAAAAAGGGGATTAATTGGTAGAAACCAATCTCACTTTTGTTAATTAAAGGATAGATTTGTAATTTCCTTAAATTATTAAAATTTAGAAGTCTAGTCAAATAAATGATCCTAAACTTAGGGGTATAGTTTTGGGTGTTAATAACTAATTAATTTTACCCCTATTTGATGTTCAAATGACTTTCAAAAATGAATCATCATCACTTAAAATTTTAATCTCTTTCCAAGACATCCGCCAAAATCTTAAGGACTTAGTAGTGACCTAAGGTAAATCAAATTTGGTTAAATAAGGATTAAAAAAAGTGGATATAACTAAAATTAAAACACCTTTGGAACACTATAAGCCCAAATTAAAAAGTTGGCTGAGTGCCTTGATAACATTAACTTGCCCATTTTAAGGGTCTTCACCCACATAATTTACAAATTAAATCACAAATGATAACTACCCTACTCATAGAGATAATTGAAACATCAATGTTCATTAAGCATTAGGAGTATTTTTATAGGGTGGATCTATTAAGCAACATAATAAGTTTAAATGAGCTCGAGACTTTTNGAAGTCTAGTAAAATAAATGATCCTAAACTTAGGGGTATAGTTTTAGGTGTTAATAACTAATTAATTTTACCCCTAATTGATGTTCAAATGACTTTCAAAAATGAATCATCATCACTTAAAATTTTAATCTCTTTCCAAGACATCCGCCAAAATCTTAAGGACTTAGTAGTAACCTAAGGTAAATCAAATTTGGTTAAATAAGGATTAAAAAAAGTGGATATAGCTAAAATTAAAACACCTTTGGAACACTATAAGCCCAAATTAAAAAGTTGGCTGACTGCCTTGATAACATTAACTTGCCCATTTTAAGTGTCTTCACCCACATAATTTACAAATTAAGTCACAAATGATAACTACCCTACTCATAGGGATAATTGAAACATCAATGTTCATTAAGCATTAGAAGTATTTTTATAGGGTGGATCTATTAAGCAACATAATAAGTTTAAATGAGCTCGAGACTTTTCACCAGGCGGTGAGGGGGAAGCATAAACCCGCTTATTCCTCCAGATCTGTTGGATACCTCAGAGGTCTACTAAACTAATATGTTTTTCTTAAAAAAATCATCCTTAATCAAACTAATAAGGACCCACCAAGATATTACCTAGGTTTAGTTAGGTCACCAAAACCTTACTTTTTCCGCTTTAGATAAAATGTTCTAACATGCATTTTGAGTTTCAGGTGGTGAAATGAGAAGACTCGCTAGGTACATTTTTATAGTTTACAACATTATCTTTTCTTAACCTTTCCACATTGTGCTTACTTACCTGCATGTATGAACAAAACACATACTTCCATGCTAAACAATGATGTCACCCTGCATGAAAACTAAAATTATCAGGATAACCACAAAACCAAAATCAAAACCAAAATCTAAAATCAAACAAGATAAAAATCACCTCCACACATTCAAAATATAAGAAAACTCAAAATTTAATCACAAACATCACACAAAACAACAACTACAACTAAATTAANTGCTTATTCCTCCATAAAGATAATTAATTTTGGGAAATACAAACATCAAAATGAATTGATTTTTAATCTTCACTGTTGTTTAAGACGCAAGGAACTCACCATAAAAATTTCAAAATATTTTGAACTCATTTGATAACTCAAATTGATTTTCTAAGTTAAATGACAGTTTTNCGTGTCTATTGGATGATAGGGAAACCCTCGGAGGAGGTAACCTATGGTTGCTAACGAGGCTTCCCACGGTCTAAATGAAGTTATGGAACTCATTAAGTTGAGTTTAGTAAATTCATTTGAACTAAGTGAATCCAATTGAAAATAGTGGTGTCGGAATGAGGGAACCGTAGATCCTAACTGGTGTCGCTCTCATCAACTTTAATATGTCCCATAATATTTAAAGAACTAAAATCATAGGGTCACCTTATTTGACATCATAACTGGACACCCAAGAAAACTTAAACTCGTCACGGCAAGAAACTTAGAGCTAGCATCGTGGGCAGCACGACCATCTTCAACAGGAAAACCTATCTTCCCCAGCTAAACCAATTCCTTCCATAGAATTAAACAACCAAGCCATAAGATTTTGAGGTAGTCTGCTTATGCAACGTAAATCCTCACCTTATCTTTAGGTCTTTATACAACCATGTTGTATAATATAAGCTCTAACTCATCTTAAGATTCTGAGGTTGTCGTTCGTCACGACCTAAATCCTCACATCTTCCAGGCTATTTGTGTGATTGTTTCACACAAATGTTAGTCCTAAATTAATAAAATTGACAAGATGAAACACCTAAATTTTTCTCTATAAAACTGAAGCCAAACAATAGGATAGCTTGGGAAGTCACCGAGGTTCTCCTCTGGATCCATGACATCCCCTAATTCTTCCTCATTTGGATTCCAAAAGCAAAATGCTTCAAACTTGAGCCAATCCCATTTCATACGTCACTTTCTGATCTCGTTGAACAGCCCTATCCTTTTGAAATCCTTGAAGATAATATTTCCTGATTTTTATCGAAAGTTTTCTTAAGTGGCTTTGGTCATTTAAGATGTAATTAACTATAGGGGCTTGCCCTTATAGGAAACTTTTTCGAAACCAGCTTAATATAAAACCTATTTAATTCTTTATATTAAATAGGAGAAATTATCGGCAAATAAAATGGTTTCGCAGACCAAACAGACGTCATATATTTCTCAATTTATTTGATCGAGCCTCATCCTTAAGTCTTGTGTTTATCCTTCGAGATAAATACAGGGTTTGAGGTATAGCGCTCTTTCATTTAAAATATGAAAAATATGGGGTCAGTTTGATTTCATATTTTTCTAAACTTAAATCTATATGTAAATTAAAATGTCCTTCCAAAGCGGGCGACGGGATTTTGATTTCGTTGATCGACAGCTTCTTACGGGCAACTCCTCCAACCAAAATAGTATCGACAGCTTCTCGCAACTCTGCTAGGGAAAAGCTACTCTTTCCATTTAAATCAGGAAAGTGTTATCTTCATAGATTGGTAATGTGTCAATGTCCTTCTTACGCCAAATTAATCTTCTTCCGTTGACATACTTTACCCATTTATATCTTGGGAAAGTACGACCAACTCTTTGGACTTCAGGAATGCCTGTTCAATCACCTTTAAACCGAGGGGTTCAGGAGGCCATTAAGGACTCTTTAAATATTCATGTGAGGTCGGACCCCAATAAGTGTGTTGGTAGACTAGTTCTACCTGGGCATTGTGTGCTGCTAAATGGGTCTCGCACTGGGTCCTAAACACTTCACACCTCCCTTCAAAATCTAATTTTCTATTTTGCAAATTAAATCAAATTTTTTTGTGTTGTGCACGCTTTAAAATTTTCTTATATAAATTAATTTTTTCTACTTTCAAATTAACTTCTTACTAAAAATTTTAAAAAGTCCCCACAAACTAAAATTTACCCGATCTACAGACCAACCTCTGTAAATTTTCAGTGCTTGCACTAAAGATTACAAGGTTTTGGTCATATTGCTAAACCCAAAACTTTTTATTTTAAAGCTACTGCAATGGCCTACCTAACGCTGACCTTTTCGTGCAACTTGCCGGCAAGCAATGAAGCCCACAACGTTGCCCCCACCATTAAGTTCGAACCTAAATTTGAAGACCTCGAGGTTATCCTCGAAAAGGCTCCGTTTGTCGTGATGAAAGTCACCGCTCCAAAAATTCAGGAGCCAACTTCTAAATTTGACTTGAACTATCTTCAATACTTTCCTTCTTTTAAGAAGGCTAAGACTGTTGATGCCGCCGTGGCACCTACCAAGCCTCTTGTCCCCACTGTTGCTAAGGGGAAAGAAGTAATGATCATTGAAGATCCGACTGAGGGATTAGCTATCCCGCCATCAGTGTTCAAAATCAGGTTGGGTTCAAAGACTGCACCGCTAACCCAAACCCGAAGGAGAAATCGTAGGAGGAGAGTTTGGGGGGCGACTAAAGCTTTGGCTCCTAAGGAAGTACCTACTAATGAAGAGCCTCACCAAGACGAGTTCGAATTTCCGAAAGTATATCCACTTCTGAGAGGAAGTAGATTCCATCCTTTAATGGATACCAACGGGTATGAGAGTATCCAGAAAATTGCCATTACATTACCATCACTTCATGGATAAGGTGTGGAGAGAAAGAAGTCTACTCCTATCACTCAAGTCAGTTCAGTTTTTCAAAGGCTAGCCATCAAAGAAGGCTGTTCTGTGAGTTAACTACTTAAATGAGTGGGACATGCAATATCCCCTCACATGAAGAAAGAAATTTTAAAGGGCGTTAGATCCACCAAACAATCACAGAAGTTAACTGATCCCTAGATACTCAATGCTTATGTACAGTATAAAAATAGTTCTAATGGTATTTTCCACTTATATTTTCTTATTTTGCAACAAAACCAAAAACTTGATTCTGAAGAAAAATAAGAATTTAAATTCTTAATTTATATATATTTATATTATGATGCTACACAAGTATACATATCGTTATCAAGTAATATAGGACTTTTTGATTAAGACTTGAATATCGAACCCACCAGGGAAGATTATGAAATATGCACTTTTTAGAAAGTTTTTCTATTTTAAAAAGATAATTACTTAAACTAAAAATGATTTTTGTAGGAATTCAAAATTAAAATATTTTTGGTATTTTTGATATTTTAATGAAACAGTAAAAAGATAAATAAAGTTTTGTAGAAGAAAAGTATTTAATATGAAAATATCTTTCTTCTTATCATGAATCAGATATAAATATAAGAATTTTGTTGTAGAAGTATGCAAATTGTGTTGTGCCAAATAGGAGCAATAATATTCCTTACCCTTACTAGAGATGCTATAAAGAACATTGGCTAATTTAAAGTTTGAGTAGTTCTGAAAACCGGCTAGGCAGGGAAGATACTAGCTCTGGTTGTGCCAAATAGGAGCAATAATATTATTTACCCTTACTAGAGATGCTATAAAGAACATTGCTATAGTTTGAATAGTCTTGAAGACCGGCTAGGCAGGGAAGATACTAGCTCTCACTCTAGAGTTCCCTAAGTTTGAATAACTCTGAAGATCGGCTAGGCAGAGAAGATACGAGTTGTCACTCTAGAGTTCCCTTAATTCCCTCCACCTGGGGGCTAACATCTCGAGCCTAGGCAGGGAAGATACCAGCTCTCACTCTAGAGTTCCCTCGATTCCCTCCACCCGGGGGCTAGCATCGCTAGGCAGGGAAGATACTAGCTCTCACTCTAGAGTTCCCTCGATTCTCTCCACCTCAAGGCTAATAGGTAGGGAAGATACCATCTCTCACTCTAGAGTTCCATTAATTCCCTCCACCTGGGGGCTAACATCTCGTATCATAACCTGGGGAGGGAAGATACTAGCTCTCACTTTAGAGTTCCCTTGATTCCCTCCACCTGGGGGCTAACATTCACATATCAAAACCTAAAATAATAAACTTAGTTGGGGGCTTTAACATGTCACTTTAAGGTCCTCTAACTCTACACCCATCAATGATAATTTTCCTATTAATATGCACTCAATCATATGAAATACATTCTCATTCACACAACCTCATGTGATTCGTTCCAATTGTTGACTGAGACAATACCAGCTCGGTTCTTACATGCTCTCACAATAAATTTTAACATCTGGATTGGTCAAATCAAGAAGTAAATGAAGTGCATGGATTTAAATCATCACAACTTCTTCCAACATTAAAGATCAATACTCTCCACAACTTCCATCCATAACTTAATTACTTATCATTTTAAGAAGAAAGATAACGAAAACTACTCAGAATCTATGGAGAAAAAAAAACCACAGTTTAGTTTAAAAGAAGAAATCATTGTCAAACCAACAACAAGTCTCAATTAAAACCAATAGTCTAAAACAAAAAGTTAAAAACTTATCTCAAGTCCTCCACCAAAATCTTGAGGTTCCTTTGAATCTCTTCTCTTTTACAATCACTCAAAACAAAATAATAAAAAGGATAAAGTAAATAAAAAGTGGTTTCCAAAAATCTCTTCGAACTAACTCCCTAGAAAAGAACTTTCAAAACTTGCCAAGATTTTCAGGACTCTTTTCTAAGTCCTCTCTTCTTTCTTTTATAGTTTTCTAAGAGGTTACTTGGGATCTCTTCAAAATGTGTCTTGATTTGATGTATTTGCCCAAGAGATGCATCCTTTCATGATAATTTTNTAACACCATACTTTAGTTTAAAAGAAGAAATCATTGTCAAATCAACAACAAGTCTCAATTAAAACCAAAAGAAAACAAAAAGATAAAAACTTATCTCATCAACAATAAGTCTCAATTAAAACCAAAAGTAGTCTAAAATAAAAGATAAAAACTTATCTCAACAATAACAAGTCTCAATTAAAATCAAAAGTAGTCTAAAACAAAAGATAAAAACTTATCTCAAGTCCTAAGTCTCAATTAAAACCAAAAGTAGTCTAAAACAAAAAGATAAAAACTTATCTCAAGTCCTCTCCCATTTCAATTAAAACCAAAAGTAGTCTAAAACAAAAGATAAAAACTTATCTCAAGTCCTCCACCAAGTTGAAGTTCCTTTAAATCTCTTCTCTTTTACAATCACTCAAAACAAAATAACAAGAAGGATAAAGTAAATAAAAAGTGGTTTCTGAAAATCTCTCCGAACTTACTCCCCAGAAAAGAACTTTCAAAACTTGCCAATATTTTCAGGACTCACACTTTTTCAGACCTTTTCAGGACTCTTTTTTAAGTCCTCTTTTCTTTCTTTTATTGTTTTCCAAGAGGTGCCTTGGGATCTCTTCAAATCGTGTCTTGATTCGATGTATTTGCCCAAGAGACACATCCTTTCATGATAATTTTTGTCCATGGTGTATCTTGATTCGATGTATTTGCCCAAGAGACGCATCCTTTCATGATAATTTTCATCCATGGTACCTATTAGCGAATGGGTGCTCAAAAACCTCTTTGAAATTTGTGAAAACTAATTTTACTTGTCTAGTAACTGCCACTGGCACTTAAGTACGGGGTCTCAGTGCTTAGGCGCTACCTTCTCAACTTAACCGGTGCTTAAGCGCCGAATCTGACGCTTAGGCACCAAAACTCTTTTGCACAATTTTTCACTTTTTTGCTCCAAATTTGATCATTTTTCACTCCTTTAAGATTTTTTTCCATTTTTACTTATATCTGCAAGAAAACCACAAAAATACATTTCATTAAAGAGCAATATCTCAAAAAAAGGTATAAAAATGTGTCTAAAAATACTATATATTTTAGGTGTATTACTCCCTCATTTCATTATCGGTAGGAATCCATGCTGGCGATGTCTCTGTATCCAGTGGAATATATGATTCCTCCATTGGGTGATTGGTGACCTGAATTCTGTCATCAGCGGACGTGTACTCCTCTAGAGTACTATAACATTCTAGGTAGAGAACATTACAGTCCGGGCATTCCACGAATGCCCCTGTAGCTGGTGTACGCGTGGGAATTTCAGTGTTGCATGTTGGGCAACCCGCACAAAAATCATCTGAAACTCTTGGTATCTCCGGCTCTGTAGTGAACTCAGTCTCATCCTCTGTGACAGGCAAGATAGAGGAAGTTTCTCTCATGTCTGGATCGTAGATTTTCCCGTCAGAAATAGGAGTAAGTAAATTTGCTACCTTCTATTGGCGTCTTCTTTCTTCACGCAGGAAAGCTCTATGTTTTCAGCGGTTGGAGTTTCTGCATTGAGTTCTTTGGAGCGGTGCATCCGATAGTCTTTCGTCATTAGTAGCGACTAGGCCTCCGGTTGCTGCAGTTATCATTGATGGCAAGTGACTAGTCCCCTCCATCGGATCTTGTTGTATTATGACATTTTTCCCCTTTAGTGAGGAATCGTCCTTGGCGCTTATCTTTAGCAGCGATGGTATCCCCTCTTTTTCTCGTCGGTTAACCACGTCCATCGGGGGACCCTCATAGTCCATGTCGACTTGATTGAAGTCCATGTCAAAGTCTATTGTTCCACCCTGCGGTGCCCTTTCCTTGTTAAGTGCAAGGTTCCAACCATCTTTAAAAGCAAAGATCAGCTTTTGGCTTGACATTTTCTCTACAGACGACAGGAAATACATCAAAGTACTGAAATTTAGCAGGAACAAGAACAAAACAAAGTGTTTATTAGAGAAAATTTTCAGTTTATGTTGGTGAGAAAATCATTTATTTATGTGTATATATATTTTTTAATTTAGTAAAATATCAAACTTTTAAGGTAGAAAAGAGAAAATTCAAGTATGTAAATTTAAAAGTTTTCATTTTACTGAGATTAATTTTATTACAAAATTTTGGACCCGATCACAGACGTTTGGTTAAATAAATAACCCACAACAATCAAAATTTCAAAAAGGCAATTCCAAGTAGCGTCAAGTTGCATAGTATGTCTTCAAGTATCATCCGTTGATCGGCAACATTGGTCTTTCACCTCAAAATTCCACTAGCTGGTAGGTGTCGACACTTAAAAGTTGAGGAGTTGCCCGTTATAAGCTGTCGGTCGCCAAAATCGAAATCTTGTCGCCCGCTTCAGAAGAACATTTTAATTTACATATATATATATATATATATATATATAAGTTTTAGAAAAATAT
>JXCR01035157.1:26554-48840 GCA_002079205.1 Phalaenopsis hybrid cultivar
TTTAGAAAAATATGAAATCAAACTGACCCCATATTTTTCATAATTTAAATGAAAGAGCACTATACTTCTAACCCTATATCTATCCCGAAGGAAAAACACTAGACTTGAGAATGAGGCTCGATCAAATAAACTAAGAAATATATGACATTTGTTTGGTCTGTGAAACCATTTTATTTGTCTATAATTTTTCCTATTTAATATGAAGAATTAAATAGGGTTTATTTTAAGCTGGATTCAGACAAACTTCCTATAAGGGCAACCCCTATAGTTAATTGCATCTAAGATAACCGAAGTCGCCCAAGAAAACTCTTGATAAAAAAATAGGAAATATTATCTTCAAGGAGTTTAAAAGGATAAGACTTTTCGACGAAATTGGACAAAGAGGTGTGAAATGGGAATGAATTGAATTTGGAACATTTATTTTTGGAATCCAAAGGAGGAAGAACTAAGGGATGTCATGG
Source organism: Phalaenopsis hybrid cultivar (assembly GCA_002079205.1). Taxonomy (NCBI): domain Eukaryota; kingdom Viridiplantae; phylum Streptophyta; class Magnoliopsida; order Asparagales; family Orchidaceae; genus Phalaenopsis; species Phalaenopsis hybrid cultivar. The sequence continues at coordinate 27,016 of JXCR01035157.1, forward strand.
ATCCAGAAGAGAACCTCGGTGACTTCTCAATCTATCTTATTGTTTGGCTTCAGTTTTGAGGAGAATTTATTTAGGTGTTTCATCCTACCAATTTTATTTTTTAGGGCTTACATTCGTGTGAAAGGATCACACAAATAGCCTGGAAGATGTGAGGATTTAGGTTGTGACGAATGAGAATCTCGGAATCCTAAGATGGGTTAGGGCTTATATTGTACAACAGAGCTGTACAAAGGCCTAAAGATGAGATGAAAATTTATGTCACATAAGCAAAAAACCTCGAAATCTTATGTCTTTGTTGTTTAATTCTAAGGAAGGAAGCTGGGGAAGGCAAGTTTTGCTGTTGAAGATGGTCGTGCTGCCCACCATGCTAGCTTCAAGCTCCTTGTCGTGACGAGTTTAAGTTTTCTAGTGTGTCAAGTTATAATGTCAAATAAGGCGGCCTTATGGTTATATTTCCTTAAAAATTTATGGGGGCATGTTAAAGTTTATTAGAACGACACCGGTTAGGATCCTACGGTTCCCTCATTCTGGTACCACTATTTTCTAGTGGATTCACTTAGTCCAAATGAATTTACTAAACTCAACTTAATGAGTTTTGTACTTTCATTTAGACTATGGGAAGTCTTGTTAGCAACCGTAGATTACCTCCTCTGAGGGATTCCCGATCATCCAATAGAGACGTCTTAATTTAATTGCAATTGTTATTTTTTGATGTTTGTGATTAAATTTTTAGTTGTATTATATTTTGAATGTTGTGGGGGTGAATTTTATCTTTGTTGATTTTAATTTTAGTTTTGGTTTTACGGCTATCCTATCGATTTTGGTTTTCATGCAGGTTGGCATCATTTCTTAACATTCAAGTTTTGTAAGCATAAAAGTACAGTGTGGAAAGTATAGAAAAAGATGGTACTGTAAACCGTAAAAGCATACCTGACGAGTCTTCTCGTTCCACCACCTGAAACTGAAAATTCATGTGAGGGTATTTTATGTAAAACATAAAAATAAGGTTCTGGTGATATACCAAAGTCCTAAATCATAACTTGGTGAGCGCTATTATATTTACCAAGGATGATTTCATTAAACAAAACATGTTAGGTTTAGTAGACCTCCGAGGTCTCAGAAAGGTTGGGTGAGAGAAGCAGGTCCATGCTTCCCTCTCATCGCCTGGTGGAAAGTCTTGAGCTCATTTAAACTTATTATGTCGCTTAATAACTCATAATGTAAATACATTTAATGCTTAGCGAACATTGATGTTTCCATTATCCCTAAGAGTAAGGGAATCATCACTTGTAATTTAATTTGAGAATTATATAGGTGAAGACCCTTAAAGGGGCAAGTTGGTGTTACTGAGACACTTAGCCAATTTTAATTTTAATTTAGGCTTGTAGTGTTTTAAAGATTTTCAATTTCTAATTACATTCACTTTTCTAATCTTTATTTAATCAAATTTGATTTAGCTTAGGTCACTACTAAGCCCTTAAGATCCTGGTGGATGTCTTAATAATTTTTTAAAAGGAATTGAATTTTAAGTGATGATGATTTATTATAAAACTTTTTAATGTCATTGGAACATCAAATGGGCGTATTAAATTAATGAGTTATTTACACCCAAAACCATACCCCTAAGTCTAGGATTATTTAATTAGGCAAACTTCCAAATTTTAATAATCTAAGAAATTTCAAATTTATCCTTTAATTGGAAAAACTGAGATTGGTTTCTACCAATTAATCCCTTGGGTTTCAATCATCCAAATATGTTAATTAAGATCAAAGGTTGCCCATTTCCCTTTCTTGAATTAAGCCTAAGTATTAATTAAGGCCAAATTTCCAAAATTACACTTTTGCCTCTAAGACTCTATCACTTCATAATTCATAAAATTTAATTTAAATGACTTTGGAATTTTCATCCCACCTTACTCATGAGTCAGTTAAGACATCAGAGAATAAAATGTGATTTTTCAAATTTTAATTTAATTTATATATTTATTTTCATACAAAAATAATATTTTTCAAAGAAAATTCAACTTGACCAAGCCAAAGCTTAATCAACTGAAAATTTGACTGGAGGTAGAATTAGACCATAGAACACTTGGGGCAAATTTCATCATTTTTTTGAGTTTTATTTGAATTATTAGAATTATTTTAAGTTTTGGAGTATTAATTAAATATAAAATATTTTAAATATGGAAAATTAAGTTTTATATTTTTATTAAATCCCTTTGAGGTCAAGGAACATAGAGAAATAAATTTTACATTTTTCTAATTTTTCTTTGAATCGTTGGAATATTTAAGTGAAAAATTAAGAAAAATTCATTTTTAGCCTTTAAAAATTATTTACTTTAAAATTCAATAACTTCACTTAGAAAATTAGGAAAAATATTCCAATTGCTCCTAAATGCTCAGGAAACAATTTAGAACATTTTCACAAATTTTATCAATGTTGTGGTTTTTATTAATTTTTTAATTATTTAAATAGGCTTAAAAAAATGAAGTTTTTATTTTAATTATAATTTTATTTTTAGAAAATTCTCCTGATCATAGAGAGCTCCCAAAACCAATTTTTATAATTTGTGAGTTATATTTTAATTATTAAAAATAGTTTTAGTGTAAAAAATGTCATTTCACTTAGAAAATCAAGTTAAGTTATCAAATGAATTTCAAATATTTTGAAATTTTTATGGGGAGTTCTCTGAACTTTAAATCACAGTGGAGAATCAAAATCAATTCATTTAGATGATTATTTTTTCCAAATTAATTTTCTTTATGTCTTAGGGTTTTGTGAGAGTTATGTGTGTTCTTAATGACTCGGCCCATGAAAAATTTTTCGAAGGGTTCTCTGGTCACAATAAACCTTCCAAAATTTCTTTGGATTTTTCTAAGTAACATGCTAATTATTATGATTAATTTATGCAAATAATAGACATAAACTTGAAAAATATGGATCTCTATCTAGAAGTCTTCTCTGACCTTAGAAAAATCAGAGAATATCCCCCATAACAGAGGTAACAACATCCCAAAATATCAAGCCATCGTGAAATGTCAACATGCATGGAGAGTTAAAAAACTCAAAATCATATTTAATTAATTAAAAATAAAATATGCATCAAATAAACTTCAAACTATTTCCACATTGTTCTCCTCTATTCACTGAGCAAGGAGGTATTTTTATTTTACTTTTATAATTTTTCTATGCAAAGATATGATTTTTTAAAGATTAGGCATTTAAATAAATCAAAAAATACCCTATTTTCTACTTAACCACGCGCCGTTGATTAGATTTTAGGCAGCTCCGAACGACGGTGCGTCACACTCCCATTTACTGTGCTTTCCACCCTGGCATGCCACACTGCCAGCTGTTCATGCACCAAGAGTTTGTCCAGCTAGATCTTGTCCGTTGACGAGATAAACGCGCAATCAGACTGCTCCCCGTAATTGTCCCCAAGTGACCTAACCCGAGAACCGTCCACACTAAAACCTTAAGATCTCCCTATAAACTCAAGCAAATCTCATGGGGTTTGTTCCTAGAGCTTCATCCACTCAAGAAGAACCTATCTATATGGATTATACGGTATGAAATACAGTAAATATGTATGTAGAGTAAAAATAGGCTCAGATTAGGGTTAAGGTTCAATACCATTGTCTGAGAGGGGAGGCCATAATTAGATGGTTGTAGTAGCTTCGATTGGGTCCAATGAACCTCCAAATGAAGTCTCAGGCCCTGGTGAATTGCCTAAGTATGAAATCAACCAAGCTCAATTTCGGGTGTTGATTGAAGTTTATACTAGAGGCTGTTTGAGAGGGGGCTTTTGTAGGGGATCAACTCCTCTCACTGTGCGGATGATATGTACACAATTAATTGAGATTTGGTTCAGTGTAGAGCTGTGGGAAAATATTTCCTTATTTCAACTGAAACTTTGAGCTCAAAATTGAACTCACATAGAGGGAACCGAGGGGGAAAATGGTGGGCTTGAACTGAGGAGGTCCTAGGGTGTCTCTGGAAGCAAATTGGCAGAGTTTCCTTAAGAAATTTTCAGCTCTCCCCCATTGGCCATGGAGGTGAGCTTTAAATAAAATGGCCTAGGTTGTCTATCAGGGCCAATTGGGGGGTGGAAAATATTGCTTATGTGGAGGGCAGAGAAGCCTTAAAGAGCAGTTGAGATGATTTGACATTTATGTTTGAATTAGGTTGAATTTATGGGTAAGGGCTTAAGGTTTGGCCATTTTCCAGCCACCAAGGTGGCTGTCTTGCCAGGGAGTGGTCACCTCCTGGCTCAGGAAGGTAAGGGGGTGGCTAATGATGGTTAACTCCCTATAGTAAGTGATGATGGTGGAGATGTTTCAAGTTAAGTCCAAAAATGGGTTAAAATCACTTAATTTGGGGATCCATTGGTCCATAGCATGCTTTGGTGGATTTAGGGTGGTTTAGCCTGGTCCTTAAAAGGAGTTTAGTGGATGTGGTATCATTGTCTTGGTGGCCTAGACATGGCTAAGTCAAATTTGGTTAAAGGGAATGGCTAGATGTTGGGTTTAAGTTAGGCTAGCCATGTTAATTGGCCAAATTAATTGTTAAATTTCATGTAGATGATTGTAATGAAGATTTTAGAAAATATTTGGAGTGATTTTGAGTTAGTTTCAATTTGGATGATTTTGATCATTTAGTTAATTTGGGCATGTTGAGCTAGACTTGGGTCTAGATTAGGCTAGGCTTGGGCTAAGTCCAAATTGATTATTTAAAATGGTCAATAGGAACATCATGAAGAGTTTTCAACATAAACTGGGTGCCAATTTTTGGGGCTAAGGTAATCAATTTGGTGGGATTTTGAGGTATAGCCAATTTAGGGCAAAATTGGGGCTTTTGGACTTAGGTCAAAATTAAATGAAATTGAGGCCTCAGCAAGTCCAATTTAAGGTCAATTTTGATGTGTAGAATTGTTATGAAAAGTTTTAAATATAATTTGTGGCAAATTGAGTAGGTTATAGGGTTCAATTTGGTGGGATTAAGTTATGTAACCAAAATTAGGGGTTTGACTTAGATCAAAATTGGGCTCAAAGCATGGGCTAATTAAGCTTGGATTTGGTTTAAATTGGTCATATGAAAGGTTATCTTAAGCTTAGGATTGATATTGAAGAAAATTGGGCCCAAATTGATAGACATTTGAGGTGAATTTGGGGAATTTGGGTCTTTAAAGCCAATTTGGGGGTTTTGTCAAAATTATCAAATTGGCCAAATTAGGTTCAATTGAAGGGTCCAAATTAGTTTTGGAGACATTTGGAGTGATTTTGGATGTTTTGGGAAAGTTTGGGGTGCCATTTTTGTAATTTTGGCAATTTAGGTGTATTTTGGTAATTTTTTGTGATTTTGGGCAATTTGGATATTTTCAAAAGGTTTGAAATGATTTTTAAATAAGTTTGGATATTTTAGGAGAATTTGAGGATTTTGACCAAATTTGGGATTCGAGGGTGTTTAGGTAATTTGGGTAGGTTTGGGGGTGAAGGTCAAATTGGGTATTTTGGTAGGGTTGGGGTATCAACCACCCTACATGAGTTATGGACCAATGGAATCCTCATTTGGGCCCTCTATGTATTGGTCTTAACTAAACCCTAGCCTAAGTCTAGTGGGTTTAGGGACCATCTACATGAGTCTCCCAAAGGATCAATGGATCAAAGTCAATAAATATTGGGTTTATGGCTGTGAGGGATTGTGAGTGAGAGTGAGTGAAAGTGAGTGCCTTAGCTCCAGTACCCAGGGTCAACCCTAAGGGAAAGCAGTCCTATGGGAACTCACCTTGAGCTCCCCCACATTGACCCCACCCACTAAGTGCTAGAGGTTAGGACAAATTTGTGGAACTTCAAGTTGAGCAAGGAGGAGTGTAGAATTTCTTTCTAATGGTCTAGTTTTCTAAGAATAGTCAACAGGAAAGTCCTACGGCTAGACCCTAGGAAACTGAAGAGGAAAAACTAAACCTCAACCAAAAGTGAGGTCAACAGTATGCTCCTCCTGTGTAGAATTTTTCTACGAAAAATGGTCCTTCCCAAGTTGGCTGGACTTTTCCACCTATCTCATGGCATGCAAGAATATGCCTTTTAAGAACAAGAACAAGATCACCAACTTTGAACGTCCTTGGGCAGACTAATTTGTCATGAGCTTGTATCATCTTCGCTTGGTAAAGCTGCAGGAGTTGTTGTGCTTCTAGTTGTTTTCCTTCAAGACTTTCCAATTCTTCAAGTTTGAGTTTTGCACTTTCTTCTGTTGTTAGCTGATTGGCGACTGCGACTCTGAGAGACAGCATCTGGAATTCTAGTGATAGTACGGCTTCGGACCTATGCGCGAGCATGTAAGGTGTACACTGAGTGGGAGTCCTAAACGTTGTTTGTTAGGCTCACAAGGCTTCTAGCAATCTGGTATGCCAATCTCTTTTGTTTTCATCCAGTGTCTTCTTCAAAATATGTACCAGAATCTTGTTGAAGGCCTCATCCAGGCCATTTGCCCTGGGATCTCCAGTCTATCATGTGCTGTTTGACAAAATTGTTGATTTTTGTACTTTTGAAGGCTGTCTCATTGTCGAAGATTATCCTGCGTGAAACTTCAAAATGGTAGACAACTTGGCTTTCAAAGAATTGAAGGATGTGCTGTGTTGTAACCTCTCGTAATGGTACTTCCTCTGCCCACTTGGAAATATAATCTGCAGCGACAAGTATAAATCTATGTCCTTTGGAAGATAGAGGGTCTATCGGACCTATTATGTCAGTGGCCCAACACTTGTAACTGTTGGGTGTAGCACATTTGGAGGTTGGTGCAAGACCACCCTATGCACTTGACACTGGTGACATCTTCTGGTTGTATCCATGTAGTCAGACATCATTGCCGACCAATAATATCCGAGTCTCTTGATTTTCATTTTCATCTTTGGCCCTGACTAGTGAGCTCCACACAATCTGGCATGTACCTCTTTGACAATACTTTGTGCTTCTGCTTTGCTTAAACATCATAGCTACACAATCTGGCATGTACCTCTTTATTATATCTCCTGTAAAACCCAGCATGTCCTAAAAAGCTCCTAACTCCTCTTACTGTAGTAGATGGAGGTAGGTTTGATATAACCTATATTTTTGCAGGATCTACTTCCATGCCATTTTCTGAAATTTTATGCCCAAGTGCAATTCCTCCTGCAACCATAATATGACATTTTTCCCAGTTCAATATGAGATTAGTCTTTTCACAACTTTTCAGAACTTTCTCTAAATGATTTATACATATTTCAAATATAGACAAATTGTCCATAAAGACTTCAATCCCTTGTACAATTAAATCACTGAAAATTAACATCATACATCTTTGAAATGTTACAGGTACATTACATAATCTAAATGGAATTCACCTAAAAGCAAACGCTCCATAAGGACTAGTAAATATTGTTTTCTCTTGATCCTCTAAAGCAATAAATATTTGATGATAATCAGTATATCCATCTAAAAAACAAAAATATTTATGCCCATCTGCCTATCCAACATCAGGTCCAAAAAGGGTAAAAGAAAATGATCCTTCCTAGTGGCATAATTTAATTTTTTATAATCTATGCAGATTCTTTAACCAGTGACTTTTCTTATTGACTTTAATTTGTTATGCTCATTTGTCACTACAGTCACAGCTCCTTTCTTTGGAACACAATGAATTGAACTTACCCAAGCACTATCTGAAATAGAATATATTATTCCAGCATCTAACTATTTTAAAATCTCTTTCTTCACAACTTCTTTCATCATAAGATTTAACTTCCTTTGAGGATTAGCTCTTGGTTTATGTTGATCTTCTAATAAAATTCTATGCATATAAATTGAAGGACTGGTTCCTTTAATAGCTGCTAATGTCTATCCAAAGGCTTTCTTATATCTTTTCAAAGTTTCCAACAACTGTTGTTCTTGTGTATCAGTTAATTCTGAGGATATTATAACAAGTAATGTAGATAAATCTCCTAAGAATGCAAACTTCAAATGTGTAGGAAGTGTTTTTCAGTTCTAGTTCAGGAGGTTTCTCAACATATGAAATCAAATCCTTGTTATTTTTTGTAGGATCTAATATTTCATATTTTTCTTAAACATAATCCAATTTTTTTTTACTCACTTCCATAGATTCATCATGAATTTTATCCTCATCTTGATATTCCACATATTCCTTTTTAAATTTTCTTTCAAAAGTCTTCTTAAAATATTCATGGCTTAAATAGTCGTTAATATCCATTCTGAAGCATTCAATCTCTTATTCTTTTGCAGGTTATCTCATTAATTTTGCAATATTAAATGTAACCTCTTGATCACTAACTCTCATAGTTAATTCTCCTTTTTACACATCTATCAAAGCTCTTCTAGTGGCTAAGAACGGTCTTCCTAAAATGATAGGAATTTCTTTATCTCCCTCCATATATAATACAATAAAGACCAAAGGAAAAATAAATTTATCGACTTTTACCAAAAATCTTATATAACTCCTTTAGGATAGGTAATCGAATGATCATTTTAACTAAAGAGTTATAGTAGTAGGTGAAATATATCCTAAGCCCAATCTTATGAAAATTAATAACGACATAAGATTAATATTGGCTCCTAAATCACATAAATCTTTTTCATAGAATCGTTTGCCAATAGCACAAGGAATTGTAAAACTTCTAGGATCTTCAAGTTTTTCAAGAAGCTTTTTCTGAATTATAGCGCTACACTCTTCACTGAGTGCAACAGCCTCATTATCTACAAACTTCCTTTTCTTATTAAGTATATCCTTCATGAACTTTACATATCTTGGCATTTGTTCCAAAGCTTCAACAAATGGTATGTTTATTGTTAATTTCCTCCAAAATTCCAAAAAATTTAAAAGTTGATTATCTCTGTGTTTCTGCTTCAATATTTAAGGAAATGGAGGTGGTGGTCTTTCTATAGTGATTTTCATTGGTTTAATAGGACTTTATGCTTTAAAATGAAAATCTTCGCCAGCTTTTTCATTTTCCACCTCATCTTTTTTGACTTCATCTTCTTGTTGAACTCTGTTTTCTAATTCTTTTCCATTTCTTAGTTTAAAAGCTTTACTTTGCTCTTTGTTCCAATCTTTAGGATTTACTTCAACATTACTAGGAAATGTTCTTGGAGGTCTATTGCTAAGTGCGGTAGCAATACATCCCAGTTGATTTTCCATGTTTCTGATTGCAGATCCTTGACTTTATAATTGACTGCTCATTTGCAATATCAATTCTTCCATTGATAAATTTTTCTCCTTATTCTGCAAATTAATAAATCCTAGGGGGTAATAAGGTTTATAAGATTGATTCCCTTGATTGTTGGAGTTTCCCAATGGGTTAGCCGTATTGTTTCCCCATTGCGGGTTTGCAGCATATGAATTATTGTTACTCCAACTAAAGTTTGGATTATTTTTCCATCTAGAATTATAATAATTGGCATAAAGTTTATTAGAATGATTGTTTATTGCGTTTAAAGTCTCATAAAAAGATTGAGATTTTATCATTTGTCGTAATGAGTTTTCCTCAAGCACAGGTGCTGTCTGAGAATAATTCGTTCCATATTGATATATCTTCTTCGATATAACAGTTATTTGGGTAGCTAACATAGATATCGCATCAAAATTATGAATACTAGCTACACTTTTTGGATTTAACCTTTCAGAGGGCCGTTGAAATTATTAGTAGTCATCTTTTCAATTAATGAATAGGCTTCATTGAATGGTTTTTACATTAATGATCCAGTAATAGCAGTGTCATTTATCAATCTAAGAGATCCAACCAACCCATTATAAAAAGTTTAAATTATTAACCAATCTGGAAACACATGGCGTGGACACTTTCTAAGGAGATCTTTAAATCTTTCCCAGGCTTCATAAATTGATTCCCCTTCAAACTAACAAAAAGATGTGATATCATTTCTAAGCATAACAATTTTTAAAGTTGGAAAATATTTTGATAAGAATTTTTGTGATAAATCTCCTCATGTTCAGATAGATCCAGGTGCTCATGAGCTTAACCACATCTTAGCTTTATCCATTAGTGAAAAATGAAAAGGTCTACGCCCGATAACATCATTCGACGCTCTATCATATTTAAATGTAGCACACAATTTTAGAAAACTAGCAAAGTGTAAATTAGGATCTTCAGTTGGTGTTCCTTTAAATTGATTGTTTTGTATCATTTGGATAATAACAGGTTTAAGCTCAAATGAATTTGCACCTACAACAAGGTTTTGTATACTCAAATGAATTTCATCTGTTGTAGGATTAGCATAATCTCTTAAAGGTCTCTGATGATGTTCATTTTCATTTCCAGCATTGTTTAGGTTGCAAGCCATTTTGCTAAAATGATCTTTCTTTTTTTCGTTGTTTTCAAAATTTTCCAACATTTCTCTCTAATTCAGAATCGTAAGGTACCAAATTTTCAGATCTTACACTACGCATAAACAAATAAAGCAAGTAATTAAAAATAAGCAAACACATTGAAATAAGAAAATGTTCAAAACTAAACTACAACACTCTTTATTTATTTTTTTATATATTTTTAAAATAAAAAAATACTTAATAATACTACTTTTCGTTACTTCCCCGACAACGACACCAAAAACTTGATGGCGGGTTGATTTAGTGTGTAAATTTTGGAAATATTTTTCAATATAACAAAATTACCCATGATAAATATATAATAAATATGTAATATAATCCCAACAAAAAAATTTTTATGAAAATAATTTATCTTTTAAAACTCTTTTTAAACTGTCAAATTCCCGTTAAAATCAACACAAGTATATGTATCGCTCAAGTAATAAAGGGCTCTAATGGAGTCTTAGATATTGATTCCAAAGGGAAGTCAGAAAATGCTTTAAGTAAGTTTTTGAAATTATTTTATAATTTAAAAATACAAAAATAAAGTAAAGTGTGAAGTTTGAATATTAACTACTAAGGTAAATGTTATGTAAAATGTTGTTGAAAAATAAAGTTAACTAACTAAGAATTAACTTTCAAAAGTAATATTACAAAAACTAAATAAATTTTTTGTTTTGACTGAAAGTTAAAATTAAAAAAAAAACATATTTTCCCCTTACAATGAGTATATGGATAGTGAAGAAATTGAAATCATTTGAAAAAAAAAAATAAAACTATTTTGTGTTAAATAGAAGAATCATGTTCTTTACCCTCTTTCGAGTTTTATAAAGAACATTGATTAATCCAAAGTTTGATACCTATTTCTTTGGTGAGGCTGAGAGGATACTAGCTGTCATTCTAGAGCTCCCACTACTCCCTCACCCGAGGGCTAACAATCTCGCATCAGTTTACAATCAACTGGAAAATTGGGGATTTTAATCTGTCATTAAAATCTTCAATTCTGCATCCAAAAAAGGATATTTCCCTGTTTATTTGCACCCAATCCCATAGATGACATGCGTTCCCATGAAATCAAATGAGATTCTCCCTATGTTGTAGAAATGATATCCCTTTTTAGATAATATGTCTCTCAATAAGTTTTAACATTTCAATTGGTCAGATCAAAGAGTAAATGAAGATCAGAGTTAAAACCATTGAAAGTTATTGACATTTAAAAAATTTGAAAACAAAATCAATCCTTCGGAAAACCATATCTCAAAGTATGGTGAAGGATAGAGAAAACTACTCAGAATTCATGAAAAGGTATGACAAAACACAAATTTCAGATATAAAAACAAGTTTACAAAACAAAAAAATAAATAAAAGACAACTTATCTCACAATCCTTCCCAAGCAAATCCCTAGAAGTTCTCTCCAAGCCTTTCTCTCCTTTCAATCCCCCTCAATTGTCTCTTAGAAGTGTAATGAAGAAGAAATCTCTCACCTTCCCTCTCCTCTTACAACCCTAGAAGAAAATCTCTTATCTCCTTTTGCCTCTCGTGCCAACTTTCTCTCTCTCCCTTTCTCCTCTCTTTCTCATCTCACTAAAGTCCTCTTTTTTATTTTGGGCTGCCTCCTTTAAAAAAGAATTCAAAATTCCTCTCTAAAAGTTTCCTCTAAAAGTCAACTCTTGTGAATTCAAAAGATGTGTCATTTGATCTAAGAGACATATCCTTTCATAAAAGAACCTTCTAAAGTATCTATGTGCATTTAATTATTCCAATAGGTGTGTAGAACATGTATCCCTTTAAAAATTCAAGCAAAATTCATCTTGAACCTCTTTCATTTGCAAAAAATATTCTCTGATGCATCATGTGCCAGTTCTTTATCAAACGGCGCATCATGCGCCAATCTCATGCATCATGCACCAGTTCTCTGTCAAACAGCGCATCATGCACCGATCTGGCGCATCTTGCACCAGAATCCCAAAATTTGCTGTTTTGGTTCAAAATTTTGTCTTTTTTGCTATTTTTTCTCCAAATGCCTAAAAATGATATACCTACAGCAAAAACATGAAAATACCCTTCTTTAAAGTGTAATATCACCAAAAAATAAGCATAAAATATGTTCTTAAATAATATATTATTTTGGTGTATCACCTGGCACCAAGATGCTCCCTACATATTCTAGAATGAACTTCTTGTAAAGTGTAATTAGCTTCATATGGAGGAAGACACTTGAGATATAGACCTACAAATACCTTTATATACAGTTCATCCCCTATAAGGATGAAGTTGGCAGCCATGCGTCGGATTCAAATTGATGTAATAACATCATCTGATAGTGTTTCATCTCAGAGGAAGGAGATTATGGGATCCATTCAAGGTGGCTCCCTTGGGTCATCTATAGATAGTATGACCCATGGGCCATGGATGTTAGGAAAATGTATCTCCTCGATACACCTTCTTTTATAGAGATCTCCAGTTGTTGAAGTTGAAAGCTTGGAGAGGGCATCAGCTAGGGAGTTATGCTCCCGAAGTATGTGAATGAGCTGGCATGTTTCCGTTTGGGCAAGAAGTGTTCTTACTGGAATGAGATACTACACCAATTGTGAGTTATGAACGTCGAATTCTTATTCTACTTAGGATGCAATGAGTTGACAATTAGTGTAGATAATTATGTTTTGTACTTCACAGTTGATGAGAAACATTAATCCGGAAACAAGTGTTTCATATTCGACAATATTATTGGCGACTGAGAATTTCAAATGAAGTTCATACTCCAAAATGTCTTTCTTTGAGGAGATAAGTAGTACTATTGCACCAACTTCTGAGTTTTTGGATGCTTGGTCTACGTATAGTGTCCATTGAGATGACCGTGGAAGAGAAGAGGGTGGTTCATCAAAGGTAAGCACGTACATTCTACCACAAAGTCGGGCAACACCTGTGATTTGATGTTTGGTTTTGGTGTAAATAGTGGATGTCAAATTCTACCAATTATACTGACCATTTAACTAATCTTCTCGATGCTTCTGGTTTTTGTAGGATAGACTTCAAAGAGAGTTGCGTGTAGACACCGATAGTATGAGCCTGGAAGTATGGATGAAGTTTCCTTGCTGAGAATGTCAGGGCTAGCACAGTCTTATCCGCCATCGGATAGTGAATTTATGTATCAAAGATAATCTTGCTAACGTAGTATACTTGTTTCTTGACTGAGTTTTCTATTCTAACAAGAATATAACTTATTGCATGAGATGAAATAGCCAAATAGATATATAACATCTCTACTTGGACTGGCTTTTATAGGAGGGGATGTGAAGCCAAATATGCTTTGAGTTGCTCAAAAGCAATTTGACAGTCATCTGCTATTGAAAACCAGTGTTCCAAGCACCTCCACTATGTTGAAGAATGACAAATAATTATCCTCAAAACGAGCTAAGAAATGGGATAGAGCGACTATATGATCATTCAAGCTTTGAACCTCTTTGATGTTCCTTGGGGGCACCATATCTCTCAGGTTTGCCTCAATTCCACGATGGGTAACCATGAATCCCAGAAACTTCCTTGATGTGACTCCGAAAACACATTTTGTCATGTTAAGTCATAAATCATATTGACAAAGGAGTTGGAAACACTCCTCCAGATGAGAAATGTGTTGGGATGCTTCCAGGCTTTTTACTAACATGTTATCAACATAAACCTCCATTGTACACTCGAGAAGGTTTTCGATGAATTTGTTCATGAGTCGTTGATAAGTTGCACCAGCATTTTTTTACCTGAATGACATAGCCTGATAAAAATATAAACCCTTATCTGTTTGAAAAAAGGTGGCCTCCTCGTCCACTGAGTTCATCTTTATTTGATTTCACCCTGAGTATGCATCTGTAAAGCTTTGCATTCGATGTCTAGACGTGGCATCAACGAGTTGATCTATGCGCGGGAGGGGAAAACTATCCTTCGGGCAAGCTTTGTTAAGGTTTGTATAGTTGAAACACATTCTCCATGAACCACTAGCTTTTTTCACCATGACGATATTGGCAAGCCATGCAGGATGACACACTTCTTGTATGAACTTCACTTCAAGAAGCTTATTGACTTCTTGTTCAATAGCTTGTACGCAATCTGGAGCAAAGTTATGCTTCTTCTGGATGACTGGTTTAAAGTTGGGGTATACCTTTAAAGAGTGCATGATTATTTCAGGGTCAACTCCAGACATGGTGGCTGGAATCCATGCAAAAATGTCATGGTTTCTTTGGAGAAGATCTACATACTCTAATCTTTGCTCATTAAATAGTAGAGAACCAAGCTACACTATTGTCGAGGGAAGTTCGCCAGAGAGTGGGATGTGAACCAAGTTTTCCATGAGAGAAACCCGTTGAGATACATATTCATCTAGAATATCGTTATCAATGCTAAGTGTCATTGACGGGTGTGCCTGAGCTTATCTGAGGTAGCATGATTGTGTTGTCTGTTGATCACCTCGTACGTCGCCGATCTCTACTAGTGTAGGAAACTTGATCTTCAAGTGTGTTACAGAAGTCATGATGTCAAAGATTGATTGTAGTGGTCTCACAAAGATGATATTATATGTCAATTTTGATTTGACAATGATGAACCAAACTGAGTGGGTTATCTGTCGAGGAAAATCTCTCAAGACAACAAGGAGATTTATTGTTCACTCAACTCTCACTAGTTGATTATCAAAACCATATAATGGTCCAGATGCAGGTTGAAGTCTTTCCCTTGTTAATCCTAAACTAAGGAAAGTTGAATAAAGACATTGACAGAGCTCCCATTGTTGATCAGGATCCTCTTTACGTTATAGCAAAGCTCACCAATTCCTGCGCTAATAACGAGATGATCTTGGTGGGGGACTCGAACTCCTTCCAAGTTAAAATCATCAAAAGTGATAGGCTTGAGGCATAATTTCTTCTGCATTGGTTCACCATATACAGTGATAAGGACTTTATCAATCAACAATAGGCACCCAGCAATTTTCTGAATTCTGCCCACGACTGGGTGACCCATATGTTGTTACCTTTATGTTTGTTGCTCCCAAATAAAAGCATTATCGTTACCAGCTAGTTTCTTATGTATAAATCAACCAAGATATCCCTACTGAATCAACCTTTCAATTTCTTCCCTAAGGATCTTACATGCCTCAGTGGTGTGCCCACGACTTCGATGAAATGATAGTATTGTTCTTCATTTCCCGAGTTAGGTTTTAGGGGGTGAGACCACTTAACAGCTTGCTCATCTTTGATGGCCATCAAGATGTTAGCACTTTGATGGCCATCAAGATGTTAGCACGTGACATGTTGAGCGGTGTATGAAGGAGGAGGTTACGATTCCGCTATTGTTCAGACTTTCTCCATTGCGAAGATTGATTATTTTTTCTGGAGTTACCTATGCTCTTTCCTCCAAATTTCTCAAATTATTCTTTATGTGCATTGATGGCCTCGTACGCAGTGATTTGGGCCTCAACACGATGTACAAGATCGGCGTAAGAACTAACTGTCTCCCGCATCAGTGATGAGTAGAAAGGTCTTGGGCGAAGCCCCCAATAAAGACTTCCCTTAGTAACTCTAGATCCACTCTCGGAATCTGACAGACTTCAGCAAAAAATCTACGGAAGTAGTCCTTGAGTGACTCTCATTCACTTTGATGAAATCCTGAGAGATGGGATGAATCCTTGATGATCCTTTGATTTGTGATGAACTACTTCATGAACAGTTTGACAAGCTCATTAAAGATGTTTATAGTGCCCCCCCTAGCAGAGAGTAGAACCAGGTTTGAGCTTGTCCTTTAAGATTAGTTGGGAACACTTAACATAAAAGCACATCAGAGGCACGTTGAATGTGCATGATGGCTTAATAATCATCATTATGCTCTTAGGGTTCAGTTATACCTTCGTATGTATCAATTTTCAGAAGCTTGAAGCCTGTTGGGATGGGGTGTTGGTGGACCGCATATGCTAAGGGAGATGATTCATGGATGTTACGGTGAGTGTAGGGGCGATCCTTTTCTCTAGGGGGAACTCTTCCTGGACGAGGCGTCGTAGTTCGTTACGAGTGACATCATCTAGAATGGCAGGAAGATGTGACGATGTCGAGCGAGCTACACGAGATGGATGAGTGGAACTTGCGGTATCTAGGAGTTCAGCATCATGACCTGACAGGGGAAGTGTTCCTTCTTGAGGAGGCAGGCTGATACGAGTTCCTCTGAGTGGTATGTTTCTCATAATTTATGGAGTTAATGGTAAACAAATTTCATCCAATGGTGTAGGCAGCGATTGTTGAGCCCTGCATAAGAGTTGTAAAATCTCTAGTTGAGCTCCTTCATTCTGCGGATTCGATCTTCTATAGAAGGACCCGAAATGCCTTCGTTTGTAGGATAACATCTTACCAGACATGCCCTTAGCTTTGTGACTACTCCCTAGAACGATGGATGTTGGAGCGGGATGCCCCGTTGTCATGAATATTGTGTCTAGTGTCCATGTAGTGAACCGCGTAAGTACTTTAGTTGTGGGATTAAAACTTTCCCACAGACAGAGCCAAGAAAATTCACGGCGGTAGAGTAATGGATTATCATCTTAGCGTTGCACAAGGATTCAACACACACTCAGATGAAAGGGAATCAACATGTGATGACACCAAAAATTTTTATGTGGAAAACTCATAAAAGAAAAAAACCACGAAGCTTGGCCCAATTATAAAAATCAATTATAATTTTATGATTAATGAGGCCCCTTGCCTTACAGACGAGAAAAGAGTTACTAGATTTTCCAAGGTACAATATCGATTGACGACGTCAGGTTAGTGGTGGTTGAGGACAGTTGATAATGGTTAGCGGTGGTCAATGGAGGTTAGTGGTGATTGGTGGTGGTCGACAGTGGTCTGTGATGATAGGGATGATGTTGGACTTAAGCTCATTCTAAAAGTCTCAAGTTCTCTCTTAAGCCTCCTCCTATCATGTGAGGGGTGGGGCTCTATTTATAGTGTTCTGGGCGCAATTAATGTAGAAATATGAATTATTTTGATTGGTCGGTTTGGAGAGCTTCCCTCAATAGGATTGTGTTTAATGAACATTTGAGTACCTTAACGATGTCAGAATTGAGAAATCTTGGGGTTTTTGGATTCATCTTATCAAGACGCTCGATTCAAATACGCACTCACTGAATTTGACATTCATTTGATCTTTCAAATATGTCCAGAAATCTTTCAATAATGATTTATCACTTGATCTAGGCTTAATTTGACTCGAATTAGACTAACTTTGATATCATTAGGTCCATCTCATTGATTCAGTCAATTTAACAATAAGTTTGCTGAAATCGGAGCTCTGGATGACTTTTAATTGAAGTTTGAATGTTTCTTGCTTAAAAGATTGCCTCGAGATTCATTTCATGCCTTGAGATTCGTAATGGATGATGAAAATTTGTTAGTGGCGTATCACTTATCATCTTGGATTCCCAAGGAGCCACTTCATAAACTATACTGGACTTGTCCTTCTACATGATATTCTCATTGAAAATCACATTCCTGCTTCTTATGATCTTCCAATCATAATCATCCCAGAAACGATAACCAGATGTCTTGTCTCCATGGCTAATGAAATAACATTTCATTGAATTAGCCTCAACCTTGCTACAAGACTCATAATTGATAAGAACATAACAAAGACAACCAAAAATCATTAGGTGAGAAAATTTGATCTCTTTCATACTCCGGACCTCCTCAGACAATTTACAGTCTAATGGAACAAATTACCCCCTATTGATCAAGTAAACTGCAGTGTTGTCTGCTTCTGCCTAGAAAGTTGGTGGTAGTCCGGCGTGCAATCTCAAGCTTCTAGCTCACTCGTTAATTGTTCTGTTCATACGTTTCTAAGCTTCACAGTTTTTTATGGTGGGAATATTTAACCAAAAATTTCTGAGATAATTCTCCCCAGGTTCTGATCAATCTAAACGCTAAAGAGTTTAACCACATCTTAGCTTTGTCCCTTAATGAAAAAGGAAAAGCTCTAAGTCTGATGGCATCATTCGACACTCTGTCATATTTAAATGTAGCACACAATTCTAAAAAACTAATAAGATTTAAATCCGTATCTTCAAATGGTGTTCCCCCAAACTTATTATTTTGTACCATTTGGATAATAGCAGGTTTAAACTTAAATGAATTAGCAGCTACAACAGGAGTTTGTATAATCAAGTGAATTTCATCTATTGAATGATTAACATTGTCTCTTAATAGTCTTTGTTGATGTTTATTTTCTATACATTGATTATTTAAATTTTTTTCCATTTCTTTATGTTCTTTTTGTTATCGAAGTTTTCTTATAGTTCATTCTAATTTCGAATGGCAAGATATTGATCTTTCCTATCTTAATTTTCGAATACACAAATACAAGTAATAATTATAAAAATAAGCACTCACACACTAACAAAAATATCTTTGTTGTTTTCTTTTTTATCTTTTTTTAATATATATTTTTTTGTTATTTTTGAAATAAAATTTATAGTTCAAACAAAGTCTTTTAAGTAATTTACTGTAGTCTCCCTGACAACGACGTCAAAAACTTGATGCGGTGACTTTTGATTGCGTTATAAACATTTTTCAACACTACAACACAGAAGACAGCTATACTAAAAAATATGCAAATTAACCACAATAAAATTTACTTAAGTATAATAAGTTTTCTCTTTTAAAATATCTAAAGCTGTCACTCCAAGTGAATTAAGGTGTACTTTTAATTTCAAATCATCACTAGGTTGCAAACGCAAGTATACGTCCCACTCGAGTAAAAAAAGGCTCTAATGGAGTCCAAAGTATCAATCCCATAGAAAGGTGAAATTTTGTTTGGAAAACCACGCAAAAGCATAAAATTTAAACTATATAAATTTAAACAAGAAAATAGGTCGATGTTTGTAAAATGCTATTAAAGAAACTAAGTTTACTATGCTAGTCTCTGAACTTCTAAGCTAAATTTACTAAAAACTAAACTAGTTTTTGTGATAAAGAGCTCAAATTTAAGAAAGCATTATTCCCCTTATAATGAGGTTATAGTCAATGAATCATCAAATTGAAGAAAATTGTGGTGTACCAAAAGAAGCAATTATATTCTTTATCTTTTTTACAAGTGATAAAGAACATTGACTAATCTAGCATTTTGTACCTAAATCAATGGTTAGGCTGGGAAGATACTGACTTTTACTCTAGAGTTCTCACGTTCTCTACGCCTAAGGGCTAACGTCTCGCTTTAGTTTTCAAACTCCTGAACCAAATTATAGATTTTAGTCTGTCACCCTAAAATCTCAAATTATATGCCCATCAATGAATAATTCACTATTTATTTGCACTCAACCCCATGGACTACATTCTCATCCATGAAATCGAATGTGATTCTTACTTTGTTGTGAAAAGCATAGTCTTTTCGGATCATATGTTTCATATCAAATTTTAACAATTCAATTGGTTAGTTCGAAATGTAAATGAAGTTCGAAGTTTGAATCATAAAAAAATATGAAAATAAAATATTGCACAACAACTTGATTCTTCACATAACAATTTCTCTTTGTAGGGAGAAGGACAAAGAAATCTGCTCAGAATTCATGAGAAAGATACACAATAAAAAAGGAATAGAAAAATCCTATAAAAAATGCTAAAAACAAACCAGCTATAACATTTTGGTATATCCAATCCCTGAAATTGAGATTTAGTTCATGATAGAAAAGAAAAAAAATATAAGATATATGAAACTAAGTATGATAAATAACAAAACAAAGAAATCAGCCATACAAGTTTGATTTTGCATGCTCTCTTTGTTTCCCTAGCTTTTGCCATGTTCATTGTGACTCAACCCCTCTCTCAAGCTTCTCATTGAATTGACTGCTAGAAAATTAACCTAAAAAAAGGCCTCTGATAGGCTGGAGAGAAGCCCATTAACCTCTTATAAAATTTTCCTAAAATGGCTTGTTAAATATGCCACAAAATGCGTAAAAATTATCTTCAACATGAAGCCGAAATTACTCTTAACTACTACGCAACGCCAAGGTGCAAATGTTGGGGCCTAGGTGCCATGCTCTTTAACTTTCACCTTTAAATTTACATGTTTTGAGCTCTTGAATGCCAATTCAGAGCGTCTGGGCGCCAAATTCTTGGTTCACACTAAAAAAAATTTGTTTTTTTAGGGGGATTAAGCATCTAAACTAAATACCTGGGCACTCAGGCTGGCATCTACGCATCTAATCTTAGAACTTAGGCTCAAGGAGAGACTAGGGTCTAGGCATTGAAACAGCCTAAACTCTTTTGAATGCACAATTTTTTGCTCAAATGACCATTTCACATCTACTTCACATCAAATAGCTGAAATCTATCTAAAATAGTAATTTTTACATTAAAAAAGATATTTTAATTAGTGTAATGAATATTTAAAAATTAGCCAAAATATTATACATAATAAATGGTCTCAGGCAGACTATATATATATATACACACACACAAAAATCTGAAGTCTAAACAATTGTTCAAGTTATCCTGTAACCAAATTTGTTCCGAAACTCTCCTGGCTAATAATAAACAGTGAATATTAACTACTGATGGCCAATAAACAGTTAGCAATTACTGTAAATGGAAGCACATAAACAATAACAATGAAGATGGTAAGGGAAAGAGTAAAAAAAGTAGGCAGAAATGTTTGATTGGTTCGGTGGGTGTTTTTATCCATAAGTAGAGATTGAGACTTGCATCAATTGAATAAAGTTGCAGCCATTGGTTACCCTCCTGAAACCAGAACCGAATGATGGAGGAAGACGAAGAAGTCAAGCCGCAGAAAAGCAACGATTTTTCTCATAAAATCTGATGTGTTGTTGAAAAGAATCCAGTTCATATAAATTTAAAAAAAATGCTCGTATGAGGATCCACATGTTTAAAGAAGTCCAAATGATTTGATTTGGGTTGATTTCAGGGTCTATTTTAAATTTTTTGATTCATCATAATATCTATTAAAATTCAAAAATAGAAATGAAATAAAATTTGTAATAAAAAAGGGGTTTCAATGCAATTCCACCATAATTAATCCGGTCACTATTAAACAGTTGAAATTAGAAATAGATTTTATTAATATTAGCTTTATAAAATTTAAAATTGAAATCTAAACTAAATGAAACTGATATAACTTATTCCGTTGGAATTATTTGATAAACTCAACCGATTTTCTTCTAATTTAGCTGCTGCAACATCATAAATTTCACAATTACATCTTTACCGTCAGAAGGCCTGCCGTGGCGTCATGGTCGGCTCCTCTTCCCTATTTCTGTATTTAAATATATAAACATGTAGAACCAGATCCGATCACCCATCATTTAAGAAAGAGCACTTTCAATGATAGTTTATCTTTTCATATACATTTAATTTAATCATTTTCATGCATTGAAAATTTTCTTCGAATTAATTTACCAAAAAAAAAAAAAAAAAAA
>JXCR01035157.1:48855-77601 GCA_002079205.1 Phalaenopsis hybrid cultivar
AAAAAAAAAAAAAAAAAAATCTAA
Source organism: Phalaenopsis hybrid cultivar (assembly GCA_002079205.1). Taxonomy (NCBI): domain Eukaryota; kingdom Viridiplantae; phylum Streptophyta; class Magnoliopsida; order Asparagales; family Orchidaceae; genus Phalaenopsis; species Phalaenopsis hybrid cultivar. The sequence goes on from JXCR01035157.1 coordinate 48,880, forward strand.
CCGACGGCTTTGAGGTGGTCGGATGGCTTTGAAATGCTCTGCTTTCCACCCGAGCAGTGGCAGCAGGAAATAAACCCACTGTTGCTCATATTTCCAGCTATTTTAATTAATTAAAAATTTAAAATTATTACCAAAGATCTCTAATTTGTTGGACTCAATTTCATAATTTTTACTGTTTTGAAATTGAGGTTGTTTTCTTTTTTCTTTTCTTTCATTTTAATTAAGGTGGTTGAATGGAGGTGAGTGAGACTGGGTGAAAGGCTGCTGAAACAAGTAGATTGGGTGATACAGCAATGTTTTTCATGCAATGCAAGTAATATTTAATTCCAGCGGCATTTAGTTACACCACCACCAAATCTTATATACTTACATATCCAAAACTTGGCTTTAAATCTTTCAAAAATCACATAAAAAATACCACTATGAAAAGAGTGCACATTTTCATGTATAAGAAAAATATTACAAGTAAGAATTAAATTTTAGGTCATTGATACATATTCATAAAAATTGAGTGGTATGTATGTAAATCCTAATTCTATTATGATCTGGGGCTTTGAATTAATTCACTCATTTTTTCACTATGCTAATGTTTCCAATTTATTATTTGAAATATATTTCCATTTTGTAATAGATTCAATCAAATAGTATTAAGTTTATTTAACTAATTATATACTCATATTCTAGACCAGTACTTATTCATATACGTCAGCTTCCAAACCAAACCATTTTATTTGAATAGGAATTCAAAGATCCCTTCGCAACATGCGAATAAGTGCGCGTGATTACCGTGAAAATGAAAAGATCTCACAAGACTGCCAAACAAAGAAACAGATAACGTATCCATAGGGAATCGTTAAAATGCAAAATCAAGAGGTTATAAAAACAGGCAAAGCAAGAGTGATAACTATAGAAAGCAAGTACAAAGCATCGTTCACTTCATGTGTTTCATAAAATGAAGCAGGCTCAACACGAAAACAACCCACAACACCAGGCTTTGCTCCAGCCCAAGGTTTTGAACGCCCCGCATCTTCTGCATAATCGAAGTAGTAACCTTTGCATAAGAGATGAAAACCACCACATTTTTTCTAACGCAGGTTTCGTTTAACTGCAGTCTACAATACAAGTAAATCAGAGAAGAAAGAATACCGAGAGAAGAAAAGCAACCCAGCATGATGGCAGACTTTCTTCCTGATGCTTATCAATTGTCCCTAGAACCAGGAACATGCTCAGGGGATTCGTCAGGCAGAATTAACCCTTCCTCTTCCTCTTCCCCATTTTCTGGCGCTGATGCGAGCTGTTCAGGTTCATCGGCAAGCTTTCCAGATTCAATACGACTTTGAAACTCATGTGCTGTCCTTGGCAGATCAGGCTCAGTTTCATTAATAACATGATGAGGTGGTGACCGCCTCAACTGCTCCGAGCCATCCAATTCTCTTCCACTTCCATTCTCCGTTTGCCTGCATGGGGATTGAGAGCCCTGCCTTAGCGGGCTAGGTGAGGGATGATGTTCAGCTAAGGATTCATTCTTGGGGAGGGATGATGACCTGTCCTGCTCATCAGCTGAATTCAGCCAATTGGAACGTGGCGATGCTGGCCTCCGGTTATTACGACCAAACAAATTATCTCTCTTGGATCGTGGCAATGGAGGCCTACGATCGTGATCAATCGAATTTTCCTTCTTGCGTGGTGAGGGTCCCCGAGGATGGTCAACCGATATTTCCTTCTTGGCGCGTGGAGGTGAAGAGTGATGACGATCATTTGAAGTTTCCCTCCGTTTCTGTGGTGGTAATTGTCCTTCATGATGATGGTCAACTAATAAATTCTTCCGTTTGTATGGTGATGATGGCCTGCCAGAAAGCCCAGCAGTAAGTAGGCTTCCGTTGCTACGTTCGATACTGCGACTACGACTCCTGCTGCGGCTACGATTATTAGTGATGGCAATCTTGCGTGGAGGTGAAGCAAGATGACGATCATTTGAAGTTTCCCTTTGTTTCCATGGTGGTGATTGTCCTTCATGGTGATGGTCAACTGATAGATCCTTCCGCTTGTATTTTGGTGATGGCCTGTCAGAAAACCCACCAGTACGTAGCCTTTTGTTGCTGCGTCCGATGCTGCTACTACGACTCCTGCTCCGGCTGCGAGTATTAGATCGGCTCCTGCTGCGGCTGCGACTGTGACCATTGTTCAACATACCATGCCCTCTCCTTGGGCTAGGACTTGGGCTATAGCTGTGGCTACGGCCTCTCAAGATGCCTCTGGCATCATTGTTAGCATGCTTATCAAAGGCGTGCCCATCCAAACGATTATATCTGCTGGAATTATAAATAGTTAAATATCTATGAAGTACACCATGAAACCTCTAAAAATAAGTGCATGTAATTATTAATTAAAAATAGGAAAACCCGAATTATAAACTTTGCATAATGAACTATGTTTTCAAGGGTGTAGGTATTCCCCAACTTATATTTGCATGAAACGAACAATTCCAATTAACCAAAAAATAGTTAATTCCAGTTCATCAGGAAAATGTTGGTTGCAGTAGAAATAAATTATAAGAGAAAGGAAGATGTGGAAGAAAGCAAAGGAAAATTCATTTCTAAAGAGACCAAAGGCAGAAATCAAGAAAATGAAATTTGGATAAGGGATTGACATCCAGACATAATAGAGCCTGCCAACTCTTGCCCAAAGTGTGGCAGTTGGCATTCAAAAATTCTCCAACTAATAACAATGTTTTTGCAGAGCGTGTTGGAGAAACAGTAAATTTCTAGCATTTCTATTCCACAATTCTGTGCCATCATTACCGGCAAGTTAAACAAGTGATAAGAATTTTCCGTTTGCCATCCTTCTGATTAATTTCCCTAAACTTGACAAAGATTAGAATTTTGAAACTTCAATTACACTAGTGATTTCAAAAATGGAATGCAATAGCAATAATATAGAGTAGAACGCTCACCACAATCAAAAGAAGCTAATAAACGGGGCACATCCTCTGTAGTATGTAGCATCAAATATTAGCCTAAACTTGTCTAGCCAGTCATAATTGAGGGGGACAAATGGATAATATAATCATATCAAATTGAAAATATGTTTGGTTTAAAGACTTGGATTTGAAAAATAGAATAAAAATGGTAAAGAATACTGGCACCATTATAACATGCAAAGTAAATAAATACTTTTTTTGATAATGAAGAGGCGCAGAGCCTACAAATACNGTATAATCGTATCACACATTGAAAATATGTTTGGTTTAAAAACTTGGATTTGAAAAATAGAAGAAAAAAGGTAAAGAATATTGGCAGCATTATAACATGCAAAGTAAATAAATACTTATTTTAATAATGAAGAGGCGCAGAGCCTGCAAATACCTGACACGAACATCACGATCACGCCCGTAGTTACTGCGGTCATGATCAGCTACTATTCTACTTGAAGATGATAGGACATGCCAGCTTCTCCCAACATTGGTGGAATCATTTCGACCGGCTCCAAATCGGCCTTTGTCTCGAGCACTTGAATCAGAACCCCAGCGTCTCGACTTGCCACCAAATCCACCACGTGCTGCCATGTCTCGGAGCTCTGGTGGCACTCGCTGATCTGCCCCTTCCAAAACTTTAACAAGTTCCAGAGCATATTTAGAATCATTATCTGAGAAGAACGTGTAAGAAACACCAGTGGCACCTGCCCTTCCTGTCCTCCCAATCCTATGAACATAGTCTTCAACACCAGTGGGAAAGTCATAGTTAATTACAACCCTGCAAGAATATGCATAAATCAATCCCTGCCGATGCAATATGATACTTAAGACTAATATAAAATCCAATAATTTCGCTAATTGAAAAAAAAAGGGTAAAGAAAACTAAATGATCACCATACCTGATATCTTTAATGTCTAATCCTCGAGCAGCAACATCTGTAGCAACAAGTATGGGTGATCTCCCAGTTTTGAATTGGTTCAGAACCCTATCCCGCTCCACCTGTGATTTGTCACCATGAATAGCTGCAGCACCAAACTGATGAACAAGAGAACGTGCTAGCTGGTCACACATCCTCTTCGTAGTGCAAAAGATGATGATCTTAGAACCTGTTTCCTGGGCCCGTAATATTTGCTCCAACCTTCTTTGCTTTTCCATCGGTCTTATCAGCTCTACATACTATAATAGATGGGAAAACAAAAAAATGATTAGTCGATACTACAAAATTTCAGTGGCCAAAAATTAACAAAACCACTAGGTTAATGAAAAGGCTATTAGATTCCAAACCTGGGTAATAGCATTGTTGGCAACAAGTTCATCAATATTTCCAATGTTAACCTGAATAGGGTTAGAAAGCAAATCTGCAGCAATCTTCCTCACTTCTTTAGGCCAAGTAGCAGTGAACATGAGAGTCTGACGACGATGAGGAACTTCTTTTACAATTTTCCTTATTTGTGGCTCAAATCCCATGTCTAACATTCGGTCAGCTTCATCAAGAACCAGATATGAGACTTGACGTAGGCTGATTCTCCTCATCTCCAAAATGTCATTCAATCTTCCAGGAGTTGCAACCACAATGTCCACGCCTCGATCTAAATCTTTTAACTGCGGACCTTTTGGGGCGCCACCATACAAGCACTTCACCAAAACAGATAGATGTTAACAAATAAACATGAAAACAATATATAAAAGTCAATACATATATGATAACACATCCACGAAGCACTGACAATTCAACATTTATTGGGTTCATTTTATATGTGTTGGACATAGATATGCTTCTGACAAGTTTTTGACAAACTTAAAACAAAACTATGCATAAGATGTTTCAAACCATGCAAGGATTAGACACTGATCAAATATGATCAACAATAGAGCAACCGGACTGGGGCACAAGAAACACGATATAGCTTTCATAGTTTAGTTCTAGTTCATGCCTAGCAGTCAAATTTACGAAAAAAGGATTGATTTTCCTCAAAAACAATCTATCATAGTTTAGTTCTAGTTCATGCCTAGCAGTCAAATTTACAAAAAAGGATTGATTTTCCTCAAAAACAATCTATCGCTATCATAATCCTTATTTTGACTTCCTTTTCTTGTTCGGTGTTTGCATACCTACCACACTAGAGTTCTATTCTCTATTGTTTGCTATTTGATATTCGCAAACCTTGTGCTTGTTCTTATTTGCATTGCCGTAACATTCATTCAGTCGAGTTCTCTTTGGCATCCACATGACGAACCCGCACAATAAGAATTAAAGCCCACATTGGTTGCTCTTCCACCAACTGTAATGAGTGTCAAGTTTTCCACTACTGAATATTCACCACTTCCGTTCTCTCCACTCATATATTCAAAAATGTGAATGGCATTAGCTTTTTTGAGTTTCTTCCTTAAACCTATTTCAAATGTATTATTATTTCTTATTTTAGTCTTTTCTTTTAAAAATAGAAATTATTTTCTTTTAAGATTTTATAATGATATTCTAAATTTCTCTAAAAAGTAGTGATGTTATTAAAAAGGTTTTATAATTTTTGTCACTCTTAATCATTTTTTATGNTCCGTTCTCTCTACTCATATATTCAAAAATGTGAATGGCATTAGCTTTTTTGAGTTTCTTCCTTAAACCTGTTTCAAATATATTATTATTTTTTATTTTAGTCTTTTCTTTTAAAAATAGAAACTATTTTCTTTAAGATTTTATAATGATATTCCAAATTTCTCTAAAAAGTAGTGATGTTATTAAAAAGGTTTTATAATTTTTGTCACTCTTAATCATTTTTTATGGTGTAACAGAAAAACGACTTCTAAATTATTTACCAAATGAATTGATAATAATCCTATAAAGAATGCTATTATTGGGAAGTTATTAACAAACGAAAATCAGTTCACTTGACAAAATTTTAAAATTTAATTGTACTAAACAATGTTAGTTTTTCTTCATGAATATTAAGCTTTTTTGTTAAAAAATATGTTATATTATATATCACTGTGTAATGTTTTTAATATAAAATCCTATTGTTGTGTGTTTTAATCACATTCAATATTAATATTTATAAAAAAGAACATTCTGCCAATGACAACTTGTGTCCTACTTCTTAGAGTTGGATCATGTTGCCATATCCTTGTGTCTTTAGTGTCTTTGCATCATGGCAGCACATTATGTTGGCATTCAAATTATAAGAAACTGAACTATAAATCTAGTGCAATAAACCATTTCTAAAATCAAATAACAAAAAAATTTTTAGAAGGGAAAGAAAAAGAACTTACAAAGCTAGTACAAAAGAAAACCTACATGCACACTCCAACCCAAGAATAAATAATACACAAAATTTGTTACAATTGGAAGGGCTTAGTCACCGTATTTATGCATGTGTTTTAAAAGGCAAAACAAATTTGGTAACTGTTAAACAAGTATATACAGCAAAGCAAGTTTCAATTCAGGTTTTTCAGGCACAAAATGATGCATAGGCCTGTAAGAGTTAAACAGGCTTAAAAGCTGTTAAAACACAATACCAATAGGCTGAGGAAAAATTATATTAAATTCATAATCTATAAATATATATATATAAAATAAAAATAAAAACTACTACTCAGTGTAATAGCTATCAAGAATAGGAAATTTCAATGCAAAAGAAGCATATAAACAAATAATAGATAACATGCCTCGATGTAAGGGCTTTCAAACAACGCAAAAAAAAAAAACAGTAACTATGGCGCAATGCCACAATTTAAAGAATCACAAGAACAACAAGCACACAAACACAAATCACACCAAACAATAACAAAAAAAACTCACAATTCTACAAGCACGTGTATATGAGAGAGAAAACAAGGGGAAAGAGAGAGGGGATGAAGATAGAGAGCTAACCGTGCATGAAATTCTTGATGTTCTCCCGAACTTCTCAGCCTCAACTTGAATNCGCAATGCCACAACTTAAAGAATCACAAGAACAACAAACAAACACAAATCACACCAAACAATAACAAAAAAAATTCACAATTCTACAAGCACGTGTATATGAGACAGAAAACAAGGGGAAAGAGAAAGGGGATGAAGATAAAGAGCTAACCGTGCATGAAATTCTTGATGTTCTCCCGAACTTCTCAGCCTCATCTTGAATCTGGGTTGCCAGNTGCAATGCCACAATTTAAAGAATCACAAGAACAACAAACACACAAACACAAATCACACCAAACAATAACAAAAAAAATTCACAATTCTACAAGCACGTGTATATGAGAGAGAAAACAAGGGGAAAGAGAGAGAGGATGAAGATAGAGAGCTAACCGTGCATGAAATTCTTGATGTTCTCCCGAACTTCTCAGCCTCAACTTGAATCTGGGTTGCCAGCTCTCTAGTTGGTGAAAGAACTAGCACAGTTGGACCCATTTTTGAGTTATTATGAACACGTTTAAGATGTACAAAACCAGGAAAGAGATAACCAATTGTTTTCCCAGAGCCTGTCTTCGCAATAGCTACAATATCATGGCCTTGTAATGCAATGGGCCATGATTGAGCCTGAATTGGAGTAGGACAAGAGAAACCTGCACGGTGTACCTGGAAAAGCAAAAACCCACAACCCTCGATGAGGAGCACCATTCTTTAAATCTATAATCACTTGGTTCTTTTTTCTATACTTGTCATATTTGGAAGTAAACTGCAGGATATACTAATGCCAGAAGACGTGTAGGATATACTAATGCCACAAGACGTGTATCCTCTGAGAGCAGACAACTGCTTGCAGATGCAAGCTGGAGCGGAAGAAAGGGCCTTCTATTATTGACTGAGTGGCAGCCTGAACCAAATCGCAGAAGCAGCCCAGCCACAAGACTGGTGACTAGGAAGGCGCCCCAACAATTGGTCCACCGCAAGGGTAACTCCAGCTGCATGTGGGCCACCCCAAAGAGGGCAGCAGCTAGAGAACTGATGCCTTGGAAAGCCCTTCCCGAAAACAGTCCACCATAAAGGTTTCTCCAGCTATATGCAGCCCTCACTAATGAGGGCAGCAAAACGCATCACAGTACGACATTTAGCTCCTCCCTGGAGCAAATATCGCACCTGCGGCAAAGAAGTACAAAATGGAAAGAAAATAAATAGACATAAATCTGAAATAATAAATGGAACCTCCTGCAAGTTAAAATAGAATATATCATGCATGAAAAGTTAAAAGCACTGAAAACTTATATTGCCCAATGCAGACAAAAGAAGTCTGAAAAATTAGAAATGTGTCAATGAGGCACGTACCTCTTTCAAAATTTCAGGTGCAAAACCTGCAGACTCAAATGTCATGTATGGTGCAGGAATATCATCTCCCTGAAGAATATTAAAAATATACCTAGTCAGTAATCTTTAAAATGTAATAGAAACTAGCAATAACTTACTGTGATATCACACATTTGCATCGAATGGAGATCAAACAACATCCACTCCTTCCTTCAAGGGGGAAAATCATGCTAACACAAACACAACACACAATGCAAACTGAATATTCCACCGACATTAAAATGCCACATTCAATTCTTATATGCACACATTAAAGCAGATCCCCCCAACTACAACAGTTAGTTTTCAAATATAACAACTCAAATAGTCTCGGTACAGCCTAAATTTGTATTTTAAGGATCAGCACTACTGAAGACGTAGTACTTGAATAAATCCTCCTTTTTGTCCGCACATCTTCACTACATGTTGACGGTAAAGATAAAGAAGCATCACAAACCCCAACAGCCATCCACTAGATTATCCATGTTAACACATAGTTTCAATACAGTCAAAACGATCCATCATATTGGTTTAACCAGGTATTAAATTGAAGCTAGACCAAAAAAAAAAAAATAAGACTCAGTTTTGGGGTTCATCAACAAATACCATGCCACACTGGGTTATTTTGACAAGTATCACAGCCCATCTCACCTGAAAATTGCTGCTCATTTTATCAACGCCCTCAAAACAATATCATTCTTATCAGCAGCCTCAAAACAATATCATTCTTATCAGCACCCTCAAAAACATAACATTGACCATAACAAAATAAAAAAATTATCAAACACATGGGTGGCAGCTATCATTCAAGTGCACTAAGTGTTCATTTGGGAAGGACGCAATTGCAGGTAAAATATTTGTGAACTAGTGTGGCAAAAGTAAGACTTTTAAAAGAAATTGCGGATACTACAAAATATTATTCTGAATAAGTTTAAAAAAAGTAATTTTTTATAGCTAATATACATTAGCAAATTTGGTTCGTAAAAAGCTCATTCTCAACACAAATTACTGAAGAGCTGCAAGAATGTTATTGCCAAACAAAAGTGTGCCAAAAGTACTTTCCGCAATTTTCTTTTAGTACCACATTATAGTGTATACTAAATTTATCCACTTAAACCTTTTGGTCAATATAGCAACAGATTAAAAACCCTTGGAAAAAACTTATGTGGCGATAAAATCATTTCTCAATCACTAACTACTTTTGTTGTTCCCAAATATATTTAAATCTGTCAAAAATTGGAGGCTTCTATCAAAATGAAAAGTAAGAAGAACCAAAAAAAGATACAGTTCACTTCAACACAAGTTAAGACCAACATGGACCATAAAAACACAGCAAGCTCGAGGAATGAATAGGGATCCAAAATTGTGAACCTTTTTTATAATAAAAAAGAAGAATTTACATGAACCCACATGATCAATAATTAACAACTTTGTAAATCAAATACAACAAGAAATGCAGGATTTACATATTTTCGCAACAAATTTGATAAATTCATACTAAACAGTACTTGAAAATTACGAGAACATAGAGACTGAAAATATTAATTTAGCAGACACTTTTGCAGTGAGGTAATCCATCTTGAGAAAATTAAAAAGCTGTCCAGATGCAGAAAGAACACTTCCAACAAAAATTCGACACCATATCGTATATCTTAACTTCTATATTGCAGATATGTAACAAACATAAATTAAAGAATTGCTAGAAACTTAGAGTTCAGAAAAAAGAAACATATAGACAGACGTATATAAGGCAAGAATAGTAACCATGCAAAAACTTACTGTAACAGTTATTTCATTATGACGGCGGTATGCTTCAGCGGATAAACCAAGTCCTGCATCCAAAGCCCCATGACTTCTCATAGATCGTGAATGGACAGAGCCATGTACATAACTGTGTGGGCCAGAAGATCCATTTCCTACATCAGTTGAACCATGTCCTGAACGTACACCACTAACTCTAACTCCTTGATGCTGAAAAATGATTTATTCAATATCAGATGCAATGCGGCTAAAAAAATTTTAAATTCATTGCACCGAGCTTTACACATTTCAGTTTCATTTCTTAAACAACAACTTAAACAACAACAGCCTACTCTTTTGCATGTAATCTATCACACATGCAAATGGAACCACTCAATCTTTACATCGAAATAGTACATTGATGGGAGTCGTATAGAATTACAGTGAAAAATCCAGACAAGTAACTAAAATATTCAGGGAATGCGTTTTCAATCCTTACAGATAACTTACTATAACAAGCCCCATATCACGTTCATGTAACCAAAAGACAATACAACAACAACAAAGTCTTAATCCCACTAGGCAGGGTCGGCTACATAATGCTTTTTCTTCATTGTGTCCTATTTAGTTTCATATTTTCATTTAGTTATAGTAATGTAACCAAAAGACAATAAATTTCAAAAAAACTGTGCCAAATCCAACATGCTAGCCATAATCGCTATGCATCAGATGAAACATATATTTCTACTAGACAGGCTCTCAAGAGATTGAGATTAGAAAAGAGCACAATTCTTTTTCCAAAATCAAGCAGCGGTTCAATATGAAGGAATATACAGTTAGTTACAAATTTGATGTTCATCTAGCCAGTACCTGATGGCTCCGAGATCTCCCGTCTTCTTCATGATGACGCTGATGAACCTGGACAGATGATAGGGGGGCCAACTTTAGAAGCGGCGGTGGCGGGGGAAGCTGTTCATCCGCAGCAGGCCTTTCGTACTGCGTTACATTCGTCACAGGATTCCAATAGTACAGATACCCAGTGCTCCCATCGACCAAACCCTTCCACGGCTTCGGAAGTGTCGGGTCCTCGGGGGCGTACCGCGGTCCGCTTCCTTGAGAGCCCGTCGCTGTGGCAGCCATAAAAGGAGCGAAAGATCCCCCTGAATCCCAAAAGAAAAACAGCTAGAAAGCTTAGGACTCAAAGGTGGGAAAGATGCTATGCGAATGGACAACCACAACACCAAGTGTTAGGGTTTCACCGTCTGGATTAGCTAGAGCCGAGAGCCTGGACTGGGCCAAGGAAAGAGGAACAAAACAAGAATTGCTCTAATTTCTCTCGAACCAGACGGCGGGGATCCTGAACCTACAGGTCGAGAAGAGAATTATAAGCAACAACAACCAAGATGTTCCTCTCTCTTTTCCGAGAAATTATTCCATACGAAGGCTAGGGTTTGGCGGTGAACCCGAGCACGGGAGGCGACAATCGGGCTGCGCGTTTTTCAACTATACTCCGCTTTGACTGGCTCTACGGCTCGACGACAGCCCTGGCGCGAGCGGAGTACAGTTGTTTGGTACATCAAAATTTACTTCTTTAAAATTTATAATATTTGAAATTAATTTATACTTAATTTATTTATGTCAAATAAATCAGTATTTAAATGAGTTAATAAAAAAAGTTAAAAAAACTTAAATGTGTTGAATCCTATTTTTTATTTTTAGAAAAAGTCTAGGTATAAAACATCAAGAAGAAAGAAAAAAAAATAGAAAACATAAGAGTGCGGGATGAACTGTTTCACTGAGAAAATATTATTCATTTCATCCATAAAATAACCCCAATTTACAATCATAGGAAACTTTGATAGAGTTACATTTTCACTCCTACTTTAATGGAATGTTACAAGTAGGGCTGTCAAAATGGCTTATCATTCACAAACAACTCTGGTACGGCTCAAAAATTTGCTCATGTTCAATTTGATAGTTTAGCACACGAGCCCAACATGAACAACATTTTTGGGTTTGGTTCGTAAACGATCGTGTTTGGTTCGTTAAGGGTCCAAATAAATAAATAACTAAAAAAAAATAATATAAAATTTTTATATTTAAATTTTATGATTTTTGTAATAAAAAATTTAAACTTAAAATATATTAAATTCTTTTAAATTGACTTTTTTTAAATAAACAATGTAAATTTTATCCCAACCAAAAATAAATTTATATAAAATCATAAGTCTATATAGTAATAAATATATAAATCTACACTGCACTATCCTACTCCCCTAATTATTTGGTTGTGCACTTGTGTCGCGTGCATCATTGCGGTGGAACAGCTTAAAAGAGCGAAAGTCTTTTTAAGATTTCTCGATGTAGTCTTCTCCTCATATCTTTTGATTCGAAGCTGAGATCGGAGGCTTGCTAGGTTTTGTGCTTTTTTATCTTGCTTCATTATGGTTTTGTTCTTCTTTCTCTCTTCTTTAATTTGTTCTTACCATGATTTTTGATTTAGGGTTTTTAACGTTTGAAGCTCAACTACTGATTGATAGACTTTGTGAGTTATCTAGTGAATTCATTAGCTCATACTTAAGGGTTGTGGTAGATTTATCCTATATGGTTGTGGGTAGCTTTAAATAATTTGGTTTTGGCATGGTTTATAAGATGTTCACATTTGTGAGAACAGTTCATATTGACATTGGTTTTGGATTGCTTTTTAGGGTTATGAGAACCCACCACTTAGGCTTTTGAGAAGACATTGAAAGCCTTCTCATTGTGGTTGAAGAAAAGCAAAGATTCTATTTTGGTTTCTTCTCTTTCATGTAATAAGAAGACTTTTGATGTTTATCTATTGAGCTCTAATTTATTTGAGAATTTAGAAGTTATCAAGATACGTGAGCTTATTTATGATAGCTGATAAAAATATTATTTATCTACTATGATTCAATGAATAATTTTCTCAGACCTTCTGTCAAATTTGGTTGATAAGGTAATATTAAATGGAAATTAATGAATACAACTATTGATTTTTGACAATCAATAGCATTTTCCCTATATCAAGAAATAGCTTTAATATTTGTTTTGAATTTGCTTTGCTCATAATATCATTTTAGAGAGAAAATTATTATCCTAGTTGCATCAAACTCTGTCCATCATCACTCCATTCCAATATGAGGGGTTTGAAAATCATGTTTCCAAATCATGTTTGATATAATGATTGAGCTCATATATACAAAGATAAATATCAAAATATTTGAGCTCATAAATTAAATTCGTGTTTGAACACCCTTCTTTGCTTTCTTTTAATTAAGAGAAATTTGCATGCATACCATACAATTCTTATGTATTCGCAGACATAACACCTAAACTTATATTTATATCTATATACAATTACTATGTCAAGTGTTTGAGTGTTGTGCATGTAACTATAACATTTTAGGGCTTAAATATGTGTAAATAAATAAAAATTACGTACAATCGCTATGCTTTTTTGGACTTACTATTTTTAACACGTGCATTTGATTTTTGGATAGATAATAATGTTGGTTTTCTCTTATCTAGAAGAATCAATGCACACCAAGTGTTCCCCAACTTTCAGTCATGTTCTGCTTTGTGGTACAATAATGTTGGCACTTTAACAGTTTTTATGAAAAATCAATCCTTCCGATTTTGATCCATGGACTATTGCACTCATGATGTTGAGAGTTTCAAACTTATGTAATATTTTACCACAAGTCTAAATTTTACTCGTGTGTAATTCAGCCTTTGAAGTATGGTTGTTGTTTAAAATTTTTTTGAATTTTTTTTTTCCAAAAGCAAGAATATTTGTTGTTTTATCCATTTATTGAGTGTTGGGTGGATCTCAAACTGCGATGAATGATTTATTTAAATTTTTTTATTTAGAGTGTTGCAATGTCAAATTTGATCCTTCTCAAATTGCTTCATCTGTTAATAAATTTTTTGTTGAATTCAAACAAGAGAAAATCCTTAGTTTGGAAATATTTTGTTGAAACAATAATCACAACTAAAGGATTTGCAACCTCTTTTTGGCAATGCATATGCTAGTGAATCAAATTTTATAAATCTAAAAGTGGCACCACTTCACAACTACATAAACATGCTAAACACTGTGAAAAATCAAAACAAAGAACAAACATGTCGATTCATCAGATAAAAGGCAAATATCCTTAATTTGTTGCCTCATGATGCTAGTGCAAAGATTGAGATTCCTATTATTCATGACCCAAGGAACTATGATCAACATCGAATTAAAGAGATAATTGTAAGAATGATAATTATGCATGAAAATTTATTCATGATGGTTAAGCATTTTGTTGAGGAAGGTGGAGACCCGGTCCACTTCCTATTACGGCAGATTCATAAAAATCATTTGATAAATTGATTCTAATTTATCTGCTTTTAATTCATTTCCTTATGTATTTTGTTCTCTGCTATAGCTTGATGAATCCCAATTTTTTATTTAAAGCAGTTGCCTTCTATTGACAGAAAAAATTAAAGAAAGCTTAATTAATTAATTAAGCTTTACCAGATTAATCTCCCGCGCCTACTGTTGCTATAGAGAAAAAAGACAATGAATTTGATAGCTTTCCTTAATGGGTTTTATATGGGTCATTAAAACATGATTCCATAGAATCACAAATTTAAGGGCTACCAAAATAAGCTGGATACTGTGAAGCTTTAAAAGGGGCTCACGATTACAGGGATGGGTATGACTCTCCAAACAGCTTTCTCTCCTTGGAATATACTTTGTCGTGAGACTGAAACAAAGGAATCATAAGGAAGCTCTTCTTTAAAGTTGTCTTTCTTCTTCTTGGTGAGCCTCTCGATTTAGAGAGAGAGATGGTGAGGAGACAGAGAGAGAGAGAGAGGGAGAATTCTTTCTTGTAAGCTGACGTGTTTGACGGTGTAATCCTCAAAGCTAATATAATCTGCCGCAGCTTCGTGGACGTAGGCAATTTGCCGAACCACATAAATCTTGTGTCGTCTTTTCTGGTGTGATTTTTTAGATCTGTTTTTTGCTTTATTGTCGCCGTTGTTTTTTGCAACAATTGGTATCAGAGCCTCGGTTCGGATCTGCGGAAGAACGATGGCCAGAGGTAAAGTGAAGGTTTCAGGGATCGAGAAGTTCGACAGCACGGATTTTGGATACTGAAGGATGCAGATAGATGATTACCTCTATGGGAAGAAACTTCATCTTCCATTACTTGGAAAACGACCGGAAAAGATGGAAGATGTTGATTGGAATCTGTTGGATTGACAGGTTCTAGGAGTTATTCGATTAACCCTATCGAGATCCGTTGCTCACAATGTCATAAAGGAGAGGACGATGACAGATCTTATGGCGGCCTTATCGAGTATGTATAAAAAGCCATCGGCGAATAACAAGGTGCACTTGATGAAAAAGTTATTCAACCTGAAGATGGCGAAGGTGTGTCGGTTGTTCAACATTTAAATGATTTCAACACTGTTACAAATCAATTATCATCCAATGAAATTGATTTTGACAATGAGATACGTGCGCTGATATTGTTGGCTTCATTGTCAAATAGCTGGGAATCCATGAGGATGGCAGTTAGCAACTCTGTAGGTAAAACCAAACTGAAATATGATGATATTTGTGACTTGATTCTTGTTGAAGAGGTGGCAGGAAAGATTCTGGCGAGATCTCAGGTTCGAGTTCAGCACTGAATGTTGATTCCAGAGGGAGATCACAAGACAGGAACTCAAACAAAGGAAGGTTGAAATCAAAGCATAGAAGCAAGAGCAAGTCAAAGCCTGGTCAACAAGCAACCTGCTGGAATTGTGGAAAAACTTGCCACATAAAGAAAAACTATAAAAAACCTAAGAAGACGGAGAACGTCAGTGCTAACGCTGTAACTGAAGCACTGCAGGATGCGCTATTGCTTGCAGTTCATAACTCTGTTGACGACTAGATACTGGACTCGGGGGCTTCTTTTCACACATCCTCCCACCAGGAGTTAATGAATAACTATGTTTCAATGACCTTAGGAAAGTATACCTGGTTGACGCAGCAGCTTTGAACGTGGTGGGGATGGGAGATGTTGAAATTGCACTCTCTAACAGAAACAAATGGATCCTGCAAAAGGTTAGACACATTCCTAAATTGAAAAAGAACCTCATATCTGTTGGGCATCTTGATGAAGGAGGTCATTCAGTAGTGTTCAGTGATAATACTTGGAAGGTTACTAAAGGAGCACTGGTACTGGCTCGGGGTAAGAAGACTAGTACACTATATATGACAACTGGTCTAATTAACAATGTTGATACCACGGTTGCAGAGAACACAACAAACATGTGGCATTGCAGACTTGGACACATGAGTCAGAGAGGTATGAAAGAGCTTCAGTCCAAAGGCAAGCTACCAGAACTGAAGTCCGTTGATTTCGACATCTGTGAAAGTTGCATCATGGGGAAGCAGAAGAAGGTCAGTTTCTTGAAAGGTGGCAGGGTGCTAAAGGCAGGAAAACTATAACTGATACACACCAATGTGTGGGGTCCTTCCTCAGTGGCATCTCTTGGAGGCTCTCGCTATTACGTCACATTCATAAATGACTACAGCAGAAAGGTATGGGTTTACTTTATGAAGCATAAATCTGATGTATTTTCTGTGTTCAAAACTTGGAAGGCCATGGTTGAAATGGAGACAGATTTAAAACTGAAATGTTTGAGATCTGACAATGGTGGTGAGTACATTGATTGTGGGTTCAAGGAGTACTGTGCAGCTCAAGGTATCAGAGTGGAGAAGACCATTCCGGGGACACCACAGCAAAATGGAGTTGTAGAACGCATGAACAGGACCATCGAGCATGAGATTGCACGCAGGACTACCACCAACTTTCTAGGCAGATGCGGTCAGCATTGCAGTTTACCTGATCAACAGAGGGTCATCTGTCCCATTAGACTGTAAATTACCTGAGGAGGTCTGGAGCAGTAAAGAGGTTAAATTTTCTCATCTTATGACTTTTGGTTGTCTTTCTTATGTTCTAATCAATCCTGATGTACGTAGCAAGCATAATTTTAAGTCAAAGAAATGTTATTTCATTGGTTATGGAGACGAAACATTTGGTTATCGTTTCTGGGATGATCAGGATCGGAAGATTATCAGAAGCAGAAATGTGATTTTCAATGAGAAGATGATGTACAAGGACAAGACCAATACAAATTCTGGAGCAGCTCCTAAGGAGTCAGAGTTCGTGGAGTTCGACGATCTACTAGAGGACACAGAGCAGGACGGAGAAGGGAATGAGGAGGAGAATGGGTCGGGGGCACCCATTCCTATTATTCTGCAGGCAGGTCCAGAGTCATTCACTACTCCAGTCGTCGTTTGGAGGTCAGTCAGGAGCAGACATTTGCCGCAGCGTTACTCACCAACTTTAAATAACATATTGCTGACAGATAATGGAGAACCACAAAGCTATGAAGAAACCTTAGCAGATGAAAATTCTAGCAAGTGGGAGCTGGCCATGAAGGAGGAGATGGATTCCCTGGTGAGAAATCAGACATGGGATCTAACAGAACTTCCCTCAGGGAAGAAGGCATTGCACAACAAGTGGGTGTACCGGGTAAAGACTGAGCCTGATGGAAGTAAAAGGTACAAGGTCAGACTTGTTGCAAAAGGCTTTCAACAGAAGCAAGACATTGATTACTCTGAGATCTTTTCTCCTGTGGTAAAACTCACAACCATCAAAATGGTCTGGCTATGGTTGCTACCGAAGATCTATTCCTTGAGCAGTTAGATATGAAGACAGGTTTTCTTCATGGAGACCTTGAAGAAGACATCTATATGCACTAGCCTGATACAAGGAAAAGAAGATTCAGTTTGTAGACTGAAGAAGAGCTCGTATGGTCTGATGCAAGCTCCTAGACAATGGTACAAGAAGTTTGATAATTTCATGCAAAATGTCAGATACAACAGATGCCAAGCAGATCACTGTTGCTATGTCAGGTACTTTGACCATTCTTATATCATCCTGTTGTTGTATGTGGATGATATGCTTATTGCAGAGGCCAACATTTATGAGATCAATAATTTGAAGAAGCAGATGTCAGAGCACTTTGAAATGAAGGATTTGGGACTGACAAAACAAATCTTTGGCATGAGGATTGTTAGAAATCAAATCAAAGGCACTTTGAGACTTTCACAGTCTGAATATGTGAAAAAGATTCTTAGCAGGTTCAATATGAACAAGGCCAAGCCAGTTGGCACACCTTTAGGCAGTCACTTCAGACTCAGCAAAAATTAATCACCCAAGTCGGAGGAGGAACAATACTACATGAGTAAGGTTCCTTACTCTTCAACTATTAGTTCACTTTTGTATGTTATTGTCTGTACCAGACCGGATATTGCCCATGCAGTGGGAGTTGTGAGCAGATACATGAGTAATTCAGGGAAGGAACATTGGGAAGCTGTGAAGTGGATTTTGAGATATCTAAAAGGTTCTTCAGAAACCTGTTTGTGTTTCTCAGGAAAGAGCCTAGAGGTATAGGGTTATGTTGATGCAAATTTAGTTGGAGACATTGACAGTAGGAAGAGTACTACAGGTTATGTTTATACTCTTGGTGGTACTGTAGTGTCATTGGGCTATAATCTACAGAAGACAATTTCTTTGTCCACTACAGAGGCTGAGTATGTTGCAGTGTCAGCGGCTGCTAAGGAGATGATATGGCTACAGAGTTTCTTGGCGGAATTGGGTAAGGAGGTTCAAAAAGGCACTATCTACAGTGATAGACAGAGCGCCATATTCCTAGCTAGAAATCCAGCATTTCAATCCAGGACCAAGCACATTCAGATTAGGTATCACTTTATTCGATCATTGTTAGATGACAGACAGTTACTACTTGAGAAAATTTGTGGAAGCAAGAATCCTGCTGATATGTTGACCAAGGGCGTCACACTTGAGAAACTGAAGTTGTGTTCGACTTCAGTTGGTCTTCTAGCTTGAAGACAGGGGTTTTGAGTTGCTGAGGTGGAGGATATCACGTTTGAGAAAAAGAGCAGTGCAGCTAGTGGATGGTGCAGTTAGTGTCCCAGTCTCCAGTGGGAGAATTGTTGAGGAAGGTGGAGAGCCGGTCCACTTCCTATTACGGCAGATTCATAGAAATCATTTGATAAATTGATTCTAATTTATCTGCTCTTAATTGATTTCCTTATGTATTTTGTTCCCTGTTATAGCTTGATGATTCCCAATTTTTTATTTAAAGCTGTTGCCTTCTATTGACAGGAAGAATTAATGAAAGCTTAACTAATTAATTAAGTTTTACCAGATTAATCTCCCGCCTCTCCTGTTGCTACAGAGAAAAAAGGTAATGAATTTGATAGCTTGCCTTAATGGGTTTTATATGGGTCATTAAATCATGATTCGATGAAATCATAAAATTAAGGGCTACCAAAAAAAGCTGGATACTGTAAAGCTTTAAAAGGGGCTCACGATTATAGGGATGGGTATAACTCTCCAAATAGCTTTCTCTCCTTGGTTTTTACTTTGTCGTGAGATTGAAATAAAGGAATCACAAGGAAGCTCTTCTTTAAAGTTGTCTTTCTTCTTCTAGGTGTGCCTCTCGGTTTATAAAGAGAGAGAAGGTGAGGAGACAGAGAGAGAGAGAGAGAATTCTTTTTTGTAAGTTGACGTGGTCGACGGTGTAATCCTCAAAGCTAATAAAATTCTCTGTAGCTCTGTGGACGTAGGAAATTTTCCGAACCATGTAAATCTTGTGTCGCCTTTTCTGGTGTAATTTTCTAGATCTATTTTTCGCTTTTTTGCCACCGTCGTTTTTCACAACACATTTAAGGTTCAAAATCTTGTTGAAATCATTAAACCACAGTTTTGAATGGATGTCCAAAAATTCAATGAAAAATAATTCTATGATATTGTAAAAGAGAAGCTACAAAAAATTCGTAAGGATATGAGTAGGGTCCCTTTAACATTTAATTGTTGGACTTCAAATCAAACACTTGGCTATTTGTGTCTGAATTTTCATTATCCTGATGAGACTTGAAAATTAAGAAAAAAAAATCATTATTTATATTGAATTGGTAACATATCATAATGGTATTTGTTTTTGCTATGTTTTATCTATTTTTTTACTTGACTGGATCTTCAAAATAAGGTGTCCACCATAACCTTAAATGATGCCACAAATAATTATGTTGTCACTAACTCTATCAGAGCTAATTTTAAGTCAAGAGGTAAGTTGTATTTCTATGGTTTTTTCTTCCATATTAGATGTTGTGCACATATATTAAATATTATGGTCATATTGGGCTTGGAAGATGTTCAAAGTACAATTCATCAAATACAAGAGCCTGTCAAATATCTGAAGAAGTCACCAATAAAACGTTACAAGTTTTTTGAGGTCTCTAAATAGTTAGGGGCTTCATCCACTGAGGGGTTATATGTTAATGTGTCCTTATAAAATGCTCGACTTATAAAATGCTTGAATCTGTCCTTTCTTATGAAAAAGTATTTAGTCAATATACAACTTGAGATAGCAATTACAAATAGTTGTTAACTCATACATACCAAAAGATATATGAGAAAATAATAAAGTTCTTTTGCCATATTTTTTAGTATAACAAATGAAGTTATTTTGCCATATTTTTTAGTATAACAAAAGTTATCTCACGTACTTCATACCAAACATTCAATGTTTTCTGGTCAACTGTTATGTATGTAAAGAGGTTGTTAATGAAGCATTTTTCTTCTTCTGATGATTTTATTAAAGGAATGACCCTTGTAATGAAAATTAAGTTTGACTAATATTGGGGCAAGTGTAATCTTCTTATCCCTATGATGCATGCGATTGATCATCAACTAAAATTTAAGTTTCTTCAATATATGTTTTCAAAATTATACTCATCCATTAAACTCAATTAAAAATTATAAAGGTTGAAGATATTATTTGAAATATATATAATGAATTTACACATAATTTTGCAAACTGTGGTACATCAAATGTTAGTGAATCTTTGAACTTTCCATGTGCTTTATCTTTTACACCAATTCTTGATTGTATGCTTGGATTTATAGATTTTAAGTTATCATCGGGGTACATTCAACACTCAAAATTAGATTTTTCAGATATATCTTGAGGTGAGTTTATTTTTGTCCAATAATGATCAATTTGAGTTTCCTGAATGGTTGAACATTCTCAAATATATATTTTTATCCTAAATGATTAAATATATTTTATCAATTCCAATAACATATGTGGCTTCAGAGTCTAGTTTTAGTATTGGTGGGAGAGTTCTTCATGACTACATGAGTTCATTGTCTACGAAGACTATCAATCCTCTTTTATGTGCATCTAGTTGGATCAGGGCTTCCACACTTAGTTTGAAAACATCCTTACTAATATATTTAATTATTAAAATTTTGTAAATTCTGTTTAATTTAGTTTTTATATATTTTTTCTCTGAAAAAAATAAGAAGAGATAATGAAAGTGGAAATCCTCACTATAAATTTATCAGAGTGGTTGTATGAGAACTCAATGACATGACCACAAAATATTTTCCTTAATTTTGGATGCNTTAAATTCTGTTTAATTTAGTTTTATATATTTTTTCTCTAAAAAAAATAAGAAGAGATAATGAAAGAGGAAATCCTCACAATAAATTTATCAGAGTGGTTGTATGAGAACTCAATGACATGACCACAAAATATTTTCCTTAATTTTGAACGCTTGATCATGACACTTTAAGAACTTAATTTCTCATTATTTGAAGATAAAACAATATATTGATGTGGGATGTTTGTTTATCAACGGTTAGGTTGTCTAGCTATTGATATTAAAGTTAATTATGGATTTATGTGCACTTTTTGATCGTTGGGATTGAAATCTTTTGCTGGTTTGATTGATGTTATCACGTTGAAAATGGCATGTGCTAGTTACATTTCTCGGCTTCACTCTATGAAGTTTGGTTTTGAATTTATATCATGTTAAGCTTAATCTTGGATTTATATGTATTTTTTGAGGTAGAATAAATTCCAGAGATGCATGATGATTCAACCAAGCTAGAAAATATTTTATTCAATCTTTAGGATGGAATCATCATGATTTAATTTTTATAAGTTTTGAGCTTTTTTCCTCTCTTCCTCTTCTCATTTATTGATGGTTTTTGTAAAACTTAGTATAATATTTTTCTATTGATTTACTTGCTCTTGGATGGTGGAAGCTTTTAATGTCTTTTGGTTGGAATTTGGAAATATACAAGTCACTTCTAAACATTTTTGTTAATTGCTAGATGGTGGGAGGCTAGAAGCTTTTAAGGTATTTTGTTTGTTGTTGGATGGTGGAGTCATCCCCAATTACTTTTAAAGAGGAGCAAATGTTATGTATTACTCTTCTAGCTTACATCGTTTATATTTTTGTGAGAAAATGCAATATCATGTTTTCAGTTGTGATGTTATCATTTATTTTTTTCTCATTGTGACATTATTTATTGTTAAGCATTGCTCTTACATTTTTTATTTGTAAGATTTACATGCATACCATTCAATTTTTATGTTTTTACAGGCTTCTATATTTTTTATTTGTAAGAATTACATATGTACCACTCATTTTTTACATATATATAGTCTTTTGGGATTTTTAATTTGGAAGATTTATATACATACCACTCAATTTTTAATTGGAATAGTTACATACATACTACCCAATTTTTATGCAATCACATATCTAACACTGAATCTTCAATATTTTGGTTTTGGCATTTACATACATATTTATTGGATCGTTAAGGAAGGAATAAAAAGTCAAACTCTAAGTATGACTATAGATTTGTACCATTCAAATGCTTGTTGTCGTGGTTTCCTTCATTTTAATTTACCTTTGTTGGTTTTCTTCTTATTAAGAAAAATCAAACCTAGGGTATACTCTTCTTCATCATGAGTCTCCTATTAATGTTACGTAGTTTTTTTTCGATCCTCTAGCCATAGTTCTCTGTTGGTTTGGTTAGCCGAGCCATGCATCACCTTTTGTACTTTTGGTGTGCTTGCATGTTTATTAGCTTTGAGATGTGTGCTGTTATATGTTAGGTGGGTCTTCTTGCGGAGAGTCATGCCATAACACACATACACGTTTAACAGGGAGGAGAGAGTAATGATTATGACTAACACTTTTCTACAGATGCTGCTAACCTCCTCCCGCCAGGCATGACTAATATGTATTGCATGTAAATAACTTTTTCTACCAACCTTGTTTTCATGGAAGTCAAGTGCTTTCTTTTTTTACTTTTTATATGTACTTTTTAGAGTCTTTAGGAGAGTTTGTATTATAAATAAGGTACAAGCATGGGTTTCAAGGTGCCAGGTGAGCGGAAGCACATGATGGGGATTAGGAGTTACTTGCTTGTTTCTTATACCTTAATTTTAAATTTCATTGATGTATAGAATTAGGATCACACATGTACTTTTGCACCTTCAAGTCATTTTTTTTATTTCTTTTATATGTTGCCAACCTAGCTGCACTGACTTTTCTTATTCTTTGTACTTAGTGGTTCCCTTATTTTTTTTATTTCATGCTTATGTGCTTAAAATTATTTTCACCCTATTCTTGCTCTTTTCTCTTTTTATTTTAGAATGAGTTGTCAGTTTGTCGATCATTAAATACTTCCTTTTTCCGAGTAAATCTCTCTTCTAGATCATATGAATGATCGGGAGAAGGGAAGGATGAGAACAGAAGTGTCGTACGACAAAGACGACAAACAATAGAAAGAAGGTGGAGAGTCTACATGCCATAAACCTCACTAAGATAGGTCAAGCATGTCCGCACAAACAAAATCGAGTGGAAGCACCTTGGGTCATTATTCATGAAAAAATACTTACATAGACTACCTACAACCAAAGATTCAAGTTTAGGTGCTTGTTCTGGCTTCAAGAGCACTCACAAGGAGACGTGTCCTCACTTGCTTAATTGCATCTTAGAGGATACTAAAAATACTCTCGATAAAAGGGTTCCAATTATATTATCATAGACATGGGGAAATAGGTCATCAAAAAAGATCATTGCTTGTTGGAACGCCATGATGCTTTAAAGCTTTCATCAAACCATTAGGTATAGAGTGAGTATCTCACATCCGAAGTGGGTAGCTACTCATTGGTACATAGAGACCATGAAATAACCTAAATCATCTTAACGAGGTTATCCTAGCACGTCAAAGCACGTACTATAGATCATCAACATTGGGCCATCAAGATGACATCGATAAATTCAATGAGCGAGAGGGCTCAATAACAGGAAGATAGAGTGATCTTGAAAGGTAGAGGTAGCTGGTCAGGGTAACACAGACCCATCATCCCAGGTTACTAGGACCTTATCTCTTCCCGGCCGTAAAGGTTGTTACCCAACACATACAGAGATCCTCGATCAGCAATACATGAATTGCATCGCAAATTAAGATCCTCGGTAGCTCTAAGGGCAGGCAAAAAATACTATATCATTTGAGTGCAAGCTGGAGCTTCAGGAGGTGGGACTTATAACCGTCGAAGGGGAAGTGATGCCTCAAGAAAGAAGAGAAAGGGAAATTCACCTACAAAGTTGGAAACACTCTAAACAAAAGGACTTACACCCCATATGGGGCAGGGAGCTTTCTCATACCCTAGGCGGATTAGACAACCATCATTATAGAAAAAGGTATGTCAGCCAGTTGGGTTAGAGAAGCATGGGGGCTTCTCCTTGGGATATGCAATATGAACGCAATTATCTATAGTGGTCCTTAATTATTATGGAGGTTTTGTTAGCATGATTTGGGTTATGCCCAAGTAATGCAGTCCATTTAAAATCCGACCTGAAGGCCATGCAGGAAAGTAAACTACAAATTTTAAAAGTCATGATTATTTTAATCCTATAAATTCATTATCTTGAATATTTTATTAGGTTTTTTTATAAAGTTTAGGATTGCAAGTCCTAAAGAGCCTATATTACATCATAATTCCTAGAAAAAACACAAAAGTAAATAAGAAAAAATTCCAAGCATTTAATCACGCAATAAGGTAGAAAACAAGTGAAATAAAATATATAAAAGGCCAAATACTGTTGGGTCGGCAACATATCACAGGAAAGAAAAAGTCGGGCGGACTCCGCATTACATCCCTAGTCTTAATTCTATACATGAGTATCAAATGTAGAATTATGTTACCTAGCACAGGCATCTGCTCCTGGTCCCCCGATTCATCTAAAATATATAACATTTATGTACACATTTTTATACCTATTTTTGAGGATATTGCTCTTTAATAGAAGATATTTGTGTGTTTTTTTCTTTCAGGTATAGTCAAATGGATTAAAAATGGTGAAAGGAGTGAAAAAGAATCAAATTTGGAGCAAAAATGAAGAAAGTGTGCAAAAATGTGGTGCCTAAGCACCCAGGACCGCCGCTTAAACACTAGGAAAACATAGAAAGCCACGCCTAAGTGCTACATGCCTCACACTTAATCGCCAGAGGTAGTTATTTGATGATTAAATGAATTTGAACGAATATTTGAAGGGGTTTTTGAAGCAAATCTTGGTGAAAATATGGGTTATGATTAATGGACACAAATATACATTCAAAGGGATTTTGAAAGGACGCGACCCTTGGAAGATTCATTGAATGTGGGGACAATTTGAAGAGACACCAAAGCACCTTTTAAAAATTATAAAAGAAAACTTAGATTGAATAATGAGGAGAGACTTAATTAGCCGCTGCGCCCCTCTCTCATAAATTAATTGGGATACTTTTGGAGAGATGAAAGGGAGGAGTGTGTGTGTTAGTAGAGAGTATTGTAAGAAAAAGTAAGAGAAGAGATTCAAAGAAACTTCAAGAGTTTAGTGGAGAGGAATTTGAGATAAGTTTTTATCTTTGTGACTACATTTAGTTTTAATTTAGACTTCTCGTGTGTTTACATGATTTCTACTTTTAAACTTAAGTATTGTTGTGTTTTCTCCATGAATTCTGAGTAGTTTTCTTTATCTTTTTTCCTTAAAATAATAAGTGATTAAGTGTTGGATGAAATTTGTGTGATGTATTTGTATTTAATGTTGGAATAAGTTGTGATGATTTTAAACATTACACTTCATTTTCATTTTAATTTGGTCACTTAAGATGCTAAACTTTATTGTGAGAACAAGTAATATCTGAGATGGTATTGTCTCAGTCAACTATTGGTAAGAATCACATTAGATTGTATGTATAAAAATGCAATTCATATGGTTGAGTGCAAATAAAATAAGGAAATAAACTTTGAAGGGTGTAGAGTTAGAGAAATTTAGAGTGAGAAGCCAAAGCCGCCAATTTGATTTATTGTTTTAGGTCTTGATATGAGAAGTTAGCTTGCAGGTGGAGGGAGAAGAGAGAGCTCTAGAATGAGATCTAGTATCTTCCCTACCTAGCCCGTTTTCAAGACTATTCAAACTTTAAATTAACCAATGTTTTTTATAGCATCTCTAGTAAGGATAAAGAATAATATTATTCCTATTTGGCATAACACAATTTGAACACTTTCATAACAGAATTTTTATACTTGTTACTGATTCATGATAAGGAAAAAGATATTTTATTTATATTATCTTCATCTTCAAATATCTAGTTAAATTTAATTAGTTCTTTACTTTATTTTCAATTATCCAAAATTACCAAAAAGATTTGAACTTTCATTTCTATTATAGAATCTATAGTTTGAGTACAATTATTTTTCAAAGTAGAGTTTGTTATCTAATTTCTTATTAAAAATTTGAAGTATTCCCTGTGGGTTTGATATTCGAGGCTTAATAAAAAAGTCATATATTATTTGATAATGAACGTATACTTGCGTAGTACCCCAATTATTAAATACAATAGTTGCACTCTTTTGGCACCATTATAAAGTAAGAAATTCAAATAAAGAGAATTGAGAATAAAACCACACATACTTTATAGTACTATCATAAAAGTGGGGACCAAGTTTTTGGCGCCGTTGTCGGGGAGTAAAAATTTTGAAATAAATTTTTAGGAAAGCAAATTTTTATTTTTTGAAAGTCTTATCTAAACTTTTAGATTTATTATATAAAATTTGTAGTGTTGTTTTTATATAAATTCTTATTTATGTGATTTTATTTTATGTTGTTTTGCAACAATGTATACATAGTTTTGGTTCTAAAGAACTAGTGCCCTACAATTCGAAAATAGAAAGAACTATTAGAAAAATAAAAAAAATCAAAAATACAGAGAAAGATAAAAAATTACAAGACATGACAAAACAAAACAATCAAAATGCTGAAATTAATTAAAAATTTAGACCATTAAGAGATTATGCAAACCCTACAATAGATGAACTTCATTGTTGTATTCAAAATCTTGTTGTAGTGGTTAATTCATTGGAACTTAAATCTGTTATTATATAAATGGTATCAAATAATTAGTTTGGGGGAGCACCAACTAAAGATCCAAATTTACATCTTGCCAATTTTCTAGAATTATTGGCAACATTTAAATATGATGGTGTTTCGGATGATGCTATAAGACTTAGACTTTTTTCATTCTCACTGAGCGATAAAACTAAGATATGGTTAAATTTGTTAGCACCTCAATATATTAGAATATGAGGTGATTTGGCGCAGAAATTCATTGTTAAATATTTTCCACCATAAGAAATTACGGAGCTTAGAAATGATATTACTTCTTTTTGTCAGTTTAAAAGAGAATTTATTTACAAAGCGTGGGAACTCTTTAAAGAACTACTGAGAAAATGTCCACACCATGCTATATCAGATTGGTTAATAATTCAAAACTTTTACAATGGATTAGTTGGATCTCTTAGATTTATTATCGATACCGCTGCTGGTGGTTCATTGATGTCAAAACCATTTCATGACGCTTATTATTTAATTGAAGATATGTCTACTAATTATTTTTAATGGCCTTCTGAGATGATAAATCTTAAGAAAGTAGCCAATATTCATGAATCTTATGCTTTTGTAATGTTAGCAAATCAAGTTGCTACAATTTCAAGGAAGTTAGATCAAATTGGAATGAATTTTTCTTAACCAATTTCAATGATTGAAGAGAATTCATTAGGCCAAATGATAAATTCTCAAGCATTATTAGAAACTTTGAATGTAATAAATAATAAGCCAAATAACCCATATTGAAACTATTATAACCCAAGTTGGAAAAACCATCCTAACTTTAACTGGAATAATACTTCGGATGGTAATTATCAACAATGGGGGAATAACTAAGTAAACCCACTGGGAAACTAGAACAACTAAGGTAATAGTAAGTATAGACCTACTTATCCTCTAGGTTTTAATAGTAATTTACAATTTAAGGAGAAAAAGTTGTCTATAGAAGAAGTGGTGTTACAAATGGGAAATTTGTTATAAAGTCAAGGAGTTACTATTAGAAATATTGAGAATCAACTGGGATAAATAGCAAATTCATTAAATAATAGATCCCAAGGAATATGTCCTAGTAATACAGAAGTAAATCCAAAAGATCAGAATAAAGAACATGTAAAAGTCATTCAACCTAGAAGCGAAACAGAGTTGGAAGGTAGAGTTCAAAAAGAGATTGAAGTAGAGAGAGAAGAAATTGAAGAGCCCAAAGAAGATGCTCCAAAAGGTTTAGAGAGACTTATTTCTCCACTTAAAATTGACTTTAAAAAACCACCACTTCTATTTCCTCAAAGAATTTGTCAACTGACCGCGACTTTATATATGCTTAAAATATAAGATAAATATGGACGTAATAAATATTCAAT
>JXCR01035166.1:0-24367 GCA_002079205.1 Phalaenopsis hybrid cultivar
ATATATGTGGATGTAATATTGTTGGTTAGCTTTTGGGTGCCAAAACTTATGGTAAAATCTTGTATTTCTGTTGCTTGAGGTTGAAAATGGTGGTGATGAATGCTATATTTATATGTAGCAACCTTTGTTTAGTAGATCATTAACAATATGCTTAGAAGTTTAGTAGATCATTCTCGCATTTGTTATGAAACAGTAGGTGTTAGTGGTATGAGTTGCTATAGCTTGTGTGTATTGATAATACTCTCATATTGTGTTTGATAGTAAGAGTAGTTGGGAAAATCATTTAAAAAATCAATTTATGCTTCAGCTCTCGTTTGAAAACCCCTTGATTTATATTTATTTTTATTATGTGATTAAAATTTTCTTTTTATTGTTTTCATAATTTGAGGTGTAAATGGGCAAGACAAATGAATGTGAATATTCCGCTTTGTGAGGAAGAGATGTGAAGTTAATTTTTTGTAATCTATGTCTAAAAGTTGAATGTAGAAATAGAACTACAACTTATTTCAATAAAGGATGATAGAGCATAATAATAAAATTTAAAGAACTAAAAAGGGTATGATAATATCTAATTAAAGAATAAATGATATCAATTAAGAAAAGACTAAAAAATATGAAAAGAAATAAAGCAAAAAGCAACAGGACTTGGTTAGGATCACACAAAGCATACTATGGATACATGACAAGAATGATGAAGTGAGAGATTATAGGTGATATATTATTTTTCTAGTTAGAACATTCCACATACTTGGTTTAATAAATCAAAATATTTAATATCTATAACTTGAAGTTGATTCAAATGCAAAAAAAAATTAAATTTAGCAGCATTGATTCATGATTAAAGGAGAAGCTAGACCAAATATTTGGTGAAATCATTGCTTCTAGTGTAATGCATAGACCTCAAGTAAAAAAGAAAACATTGATGTATCGAAGCACGTAGATTCTAAGCACAAAAAGGACTCAAGTGAACGATCCATTAGTAGTGTAACTGAATATGTTAGATCCAATCACTCTAAACGACATTCATCTTCGGGGCTTAGAAGTGAAATAAAGAAAAAAGATGATGGCGTATTCTTAAGAGATCAGATCTTGCAACTAGTTAATACAAGCACTAATACTTCCTCAAGGCCTAACACATCACATGCACCCGCATCTATTCCATAAGTTATAAAAATAGTAAGAGAAAAAGTAAAAATTTATAAAGATGTCTTTGTAGTTGTATTCAATTAAATTGCTAGAAGATATCACTAAGAGAGTTTTTTATGTCAATGGCGCTCGAGTGTAGGATGAAATTCATACGCTTTCTTTTATAATAATCATGTTGTATGAGTGTAATGAGTTTCTAAGATTTTCTTTCATAGTATTTGTTTGATGTATAAGCTAAACTTATTTTCAAATTTACAGTACGAGTCATACTTTATTTTTTTGTTATTTCATCATTTTATTATGTTTAATGTTTTTTTTATCAATGACGAATAATAGTGATATACAACATCAAAAAAATTTACTGCAGTAGTTATATGCTTATTTGAATACTATACTTCATATATTGAATGTACTTCTTGCATTACATCACCATATATCGAGGATAAATGAATTGGATGATTAATTTCGAGTCACCCAACAACATAGAAAGTGCGCTACAACATCTTTCGATGCATGCTCCCACTTGGATGACCTTCTAGGCAACTGTGGGGTTGTTGTATGTAAGTTTTTTTTTTTTCCATTTAATTTGTTTAAAGGTCTATGACGAGTATGGCCATAAGAGTTCTTTTGGATAGTCTTTATGTTACTATACTTTCCGACATATACGAGTTTGGTATTAAGCCAACCAAGATCCCCTTCTTTTTGAGGCATATAGCCATTGAGGTTCTTCTGGAGGGCCTTTATGCTCCCATATTTTCTAATATATATGAGTTTGGCATTAAGACAATCAATATCCCCTTCTTTTTGGATACTTAGCTTTCTTATAATGGCACATTATTCATTTCTTTATATTGACTCTAAGACCTTGTTTTTTTCTTTTAACTTTCTCATTATATCAATATCATTCTTATTATTTAAATTTTCTTTTAATTTTATAATTTTAACATTAATATAAGCTCATTTTATGTATTAAATTCTGGTTTCTCATAAAATATGAGTTCAAAGACGTCTCCTGCTTCTAGAGTCTTGTACTGCAACTATGGATTGCATTGTTGCGTATTTATGTCAAGAAGAAAACCTAGCTATGACAAAAGCTTTTATAGGTGTCGTACAAATAGATCAGTAAATAATTGCATCTTTTTTGGATGAGCTGATAGCTATGAGGACTCCACTTCAGAACGTGACTGTGTAGGGAGCAACATGGGAGAGAAAATTCTCCAAGAGACTTGATCATTTGAATACCAAGAGCAATATTATAATAAAATTACTTCTCGTTATTATAGTTTTAATTTTTGTGTTATTCATTGTTAAATGTGCGTAAATTTTAATACAATATGCTAGACTTCCAACTTTCTATAAACTTTTGAAATTTATTTGTAGTATTTTATTTGAATTCATTATCAAATAGTTAACTTACAACTAGCACACATATAAAAAGACATTATAGTTTTTTTTTTTAATATTTGCAGCACAGCAAATTCATAACTGAACATTCCAAAAAAACATACGGTTTCACGAACAACAACTTTCTGACGACAATTTTTCATACAACAACTTCATAATTGTTTCTTCAAATATTTGTCGCTGTCCCAAATAGACCCTTAGTCCTAATCTGCCACCACATGGCCAACTTCACAATGAAATTATCTTCCTTTCAATCTTAAATTTATTTTCTACGCATTTCATCTTTGTATATTTGGAGGAAAAATATACAATACCCTCCTTAAAAGCTATAATGACAAACACCAACCTAAATAAATCTATGCTTCATTTTGTCTCATGCTCACACAAAAACATAATAAAGAAAACTATGTTAATAAGAAAATTTAATATCCTACTAGTCCACTAAATAGTAGAAATTCAAGATCTTAGAAACATACGGAAGAAAGAAGTCACAAGTTGAGCTAGAATTGATCTCTGTAAAAGTATAAATCTTCCTATAGTGAGTTCAGAAGCTTATTAACTTCACCAATTTTGACAGTAAAGTCGTGATTGAACTCAAAGTCTCGCTGTATTGTTTTCACATTGTACTTGATAACCACTTAAGCAAAGTCCCAATCAACTTTTTTGAAGTTCTCCTAGAAGAGAGAAGAGCATTCGCCATAAAAAATATGAAGAAAAACTTTAAAAAAAAAGTCGCCCAAGAACAAAATAATTAAATATTATGTAAGGAAATAAAGGGAAACCAAAGGACTATTTATAGAGAAGTAAAGGAAGATCGGTCATTATGATTCAAATTCTTTAAATGATTACAGAGATTTAAAATGACAATAGTGAAGAAATTAACATGGCTTTTCATAACTCAAATCATCAATGTGCATTACTACTGCTTTAATCATTTTAAAAAAATGATTAGGAAAATCGTATAAGATTTAAAAAAAAAAACTCTCCAACATCACAAAGAGATTATATAAAGATAAAAAAAAAATTGAAAGTACATGATAATTAAGAAAACTTATGCTCCTTTTAAAAAAGAAAAACATATAAATATGGCTAGCTTTATAAAAGAACTTCAAGGAATATGTTGGTTCTCAAAAACAGCAATAAGCGACGATAAGTCTCCTATTAATGCTTAGGCAAAGGGATAAAGCATAACATCATTAGAAATAAGTCAATGGTGAATCAAGTGACAAAATAAGAACTCAACATAGCAAGTGAACTAACTCATTTAAGGAGAAAATAAGCTTCCTCGAAATAATGACTTCATCCCCCAATCAATCCTCACATATTATCATTTGGACAAGCTCACTAGAGGCAATATAATGTCAGCTAGATAAAACAAATTTCTCAATCAAGTTGCGCAAATGTATTTTCTCAACTTCTTCCAAAGATTTGAAGCTTGGTGACTCCTCAACATTCATTGCTTTGGCTTGAAGGATGAGTGTCATTGTGTTAATGAATTAAAAATCGTCTACTAAATTCTTAAGCTTACTTGGTAGAACTAAATTAACTAGCTTGAAACTCAATGAAATCATACTCGACATTTCAACAGACCCTTCAAACTAAGCTTGATTATCATGATCAGTTTCTTCTCTTTTCCTCTGGAACTTGTGGCAAAATCAATTTATTTGTCACCTCCCACAACTAGAGGTTTTGAAAAGTTGATTGCTTTGTTCATTACTAGAAGTCAGTAACGTTTTAAGTATAGTTGAAGCATTATTCATATGTTTCTTTGTTGTTTCTATGCAAGATGATCAAGAAAAAGAGGAGTCATGGCTAATATCATTTTCAATAACAGTCATTGTAAGAGCATTATTTATAGTGGGCAACTCCGATGTGACTTCATTCTTGTAGCTCGCGTCAGTATTCACTATTTTCTGGTTTAATTTTCTTTCAAGTGGTAAAAGAAATTCACCATAGCTTTGTGTCCTTTGCGCTCATTATAAATCTCAAGCAAAATTATAATGACTTTCTTATTGGTATACTCCTTGATTTTTTTCCATATCTTCAAGATATGAAGGACACCACAACATCAGCAAAAAGAAATTATGAAGTATTTATAGACTTAAAACAATCAATGTATTAAACACTGGTCCAATTTATGTACAATCGTAATCAATGTAATATCTAATGATGATTGATATTTTTAATTTCATGAACTTTTATAATTTCTTCAAAAGAATGAGAAAATTGGAGAATTCAATGTATACAACAATGTTGCCAAGGCTATTTTCCTAAGTCACGAAAGCTACTTAGTCGGGTCACAAAAGAAGAATTCGCAATATATAAAGTTACTCGCCAGCATAAAATGAAGTGACCAATACTTTATTTGAAAATGTTATTTTCGAGTGAAGTTGATCATAACTTCAAATGAACTTGTTGATTTTATGGAAAGCACTTTTTAAGCTTTACTCTGTAATATTTATTTGTGTTGCTCATACGTATTCTGGCTATTAGGTATTTGTCTTGACCAAAACCACCAATAGGGGAACAAAAAGAGAGCCAAAAACATCGAATCATTCGAGCCAATCATATATTTCTAGAAATTTATTAAAATCTCAAATTTTATTTAATCTTATCTATATCTCATATTTTATGCTCTGGTTTAATCCATTCTTGCTAGTAAGACACTTGTATCACCCAAAAATAAATTTGGAACCCATAGACAATATTATGAATATATTTGTTTATATCGACAATTTAATAAGCTTGAACATAAATTTTTAAAGTTTGAAATATGAATAATTTTTTTAGCATAATGTTGGTCGTTAATATATGTTTGTCAATACTCATTTATTGTTGATCTAATAGCTTGATAAACTGCTTATTTAAATTTAGTTAAATAGATTGCTGAAATGCATTTGATTTTAATCTATCAAGTTTGTTTTCAATCTAACTACTTGAAGTGAGGAACATTCGCAGAGGTCTGAGTAGAATGAAGTGTATATTGAGTAAATAGCCATAAATTTTGATTTTTTTTCAATTATATCAAAATTTTTAGTTTCAAAAATTGAAAAAGAAATGAATCACATTAATTTTGCCAGCACTATGACTAAATTTATTTTTTTTTCATAAGCCTTTATGTCCAAATAATCCTCATATCAGAAACATGTAGAAGCAGTAATGCTCAAATCCTGGTTTCGACTTGAAGTCGATAAAAATAGGCAAATGATAATCTTGTACATAAGAATGTGAATTAAAATTCAGTATGGGGAGCAAAAATCTTTGTTCGATCCAAAATGCCACTCAAAAAGAAAAAAGTAATAAAAGAAAATTTAAAAAAAAAAAAAATCTACACCATTCGATTGGAATTCATAAATGGGAACTAAATAAACAGTGGAGATTATCAAAATTATCACCTGGATAAACATATTTAATCATAGATATGAAGTCGTCAATCAAGGATTGATTCTTAACGGGCCAATAACAAATCCAGAGTAAGAAAAGAACAGAAATGAAGAACTGTCACTTACCACCTCAACGCATCAACATAGTCACGGCCGATCCAGCAGAAACTCCAATGACACAGCAAAAACACATTACTCGCATCCTTACAAACAGAACTCGTAAATTCTTCGAAATCTGTAAAGCAAGCGTAAGAATCTGCAGCCGGCCCTGCTGCTCCATCTTCTGAAAAAACGTAATAGGCTTAACAGTCCTCCGTAAGAGGAACGCCAGTGAGAAGGGGAAGGCAAAGGCAGCAAAGCCCTGGATAGAGACCTCGTTCGGTGGGTGCACGGCGTACGCCACCCATGCGCCGAGGCCGAGGTGGGCAACGCCGAGCACCGCGAGAGCGGAACTCAGGTCGTATAATGACCTCCGAAGGGATTCAAGGACCTCGCGGGTCTCATTGGCTAGTGGGGAAGTGTCGGGCTCGACCGTCGGGCCGGTGATCTCCTGGTGCCGCACTTCGGGATGCGGTTTTTCCGGAGAGTTGGAGGAGAACTGCTGGGGATTGGGGATGTTCAGGGGCTTTGGGAGAAGTAATTGAGATCTAATGATGGAGGTCGAGATGGAATAATTTTGGAGGAAGATTTGGTTCAAGTTTTTGGGGATGCTCGGGGAGAAGAAAGGAACGGGAGAGATGGGACTTGTTTGTTTTAACGGTGTAGGTATATGGAGGGTTTTGGAATAGAGGTGAGGAACCACGGGGTTAAGGCTTCTTAGGCTTTGGAAGAGAAGGTGAGAGGTGGTTCGACTTCGGTGGAGGAAAGAGGCCATGACTGATTGGAGCTGTGATCGACTACAGGTGCTGGTCGATTTTTGTTTTCAGGTTTACGGCAAATTAGAAGACATGCAAACGAAAAGAAGTTAAGTCGGATTTAGATAAAAACATTATTTATATTTTATTTGAATTAAGATAATTAAAATGTACAGTTGAATCCAAATCTGTTTAGCGAACCGTGTCTAGGGAACACAGCGTTGGACTAGGGAAAATAAATGCAAAAATAAATTGAGAAATGAAGAGAAAGAGAGGAGGGGAAGACTTTCCTAGCGATCATTTTATTGCATAAAAAAAAATATGTTACAAAGAGGAGAGAGTCAAAAGCCCCTTTACATGAAGTGCCCTCTTATTTATAGATAATAAGATAACTAATAAATAAATTATAATATTGCACTCACTTTAAAGGAGTAGAGCTGGATATTTTAGTCTTTTTTGGGCATGCTTGAGCTACTTGTCTAGCACCCATTCGATCATCTGACCTCTTTTCAGTTTAGTTGTTGCTTTTGCAATATATAAATGTTATCATCTTAATTGATAATGAATAAAGAAGGTTCTAGCACTCTTCTTACGCCTTTTATAATATGTAAATGTGATGTTTTTATGCTGTTGTTTTAAAAGTGTTTCTCATATCCTTAATTTAGATTCATATTAATTTATTCACGTACTTAAAGAAAAAGAAATATTGATTGTATGTTTACCGATCGATGGAGCTTGCCAATCAGAGAAATGAGGTGGCAGATTTTTATGCAAGGAAAATGGTATGCACGTAAACCTTCTTTTAATACAGTGGTCAGCCAATAAAGGCCAGCTAGCAGAGAGTATGGCCGGCTGGTTGAGGGCATGGATAAGAGATGGCTAGTCAAGGGGCCAATAGAGAGTATGGTCGGCTGAGGTTATGGCTGACCACGAGTAGTCAGTCGGGAAGCTAGATAATCAAGAGAACCTTCTTAAGAAATCCTTTCTTGAACAAAGCTCATACGGAAGAAATGAATCATGTCCGTGGGAAGTATGGCTGGCAAGTAAAGAGAGGTTGCCCGTCAAGGATAGTTCGTTGTTTAGGTATAAAGGTTGATTCTCGACGATATCTTGCCTATTGTATTCTATTACCATTGGAACTATCAAGATCCACCCAAGAATTTTTTGGGCATACATATAAGTTCGTTAGTCATTTAATTCTTGGAAGCGAAGCTGCAATAAGAATAAAAGATTTAGAATACAAAAAAATATAATAAGGACACACCAGTTTTATTCCCTTCATTTTTTAGCAGTTCTTTGTTCATCTGCTCGCCGATATCTTGCATTTTTAAACAGATTTTTTCATTTCATTCTTCAATTTCACATCATACCTCTTATTTTTTAAGATTAAGGCCTTTCATTACACTTTAAAGTTCAATACATATCTATTTATAAGGCTCCTTCCTAAAAATATCAATTATACAACAAAAGGAACATTATTTCTGACATATACATACATAAAGGGATCTCTTGAGTTAAGATGCAGTGCCCTTTGATCTTTGGACCTCCAATTCATACTCAGCTACCAAGATGCAAGAATCTGCCTCAAGATTAGATGCTACTGTGCTCTTAATTCTGGAAGTCCATGCCTTCGATGCAGCGAACATATCAGTAGAACATTGTACATCCGGTATTATGCCAACCTTATCAATATCATGAAGAGCTGGAGATAAGTATTTGGCAACTGTAATGAATAGGGCTGAACCATCATGTAGCTCAGTCACACTCTGTAACATTTCAAATGAAAGAAATCAGTTGTTGAAAGAAGAGTTCAAATGAGTTTATTGAATCTCTGAAAATAAATTTTCAAAATGTTGGGAGATTTAACAAATAACTTGGCTATTTAGAAAAAAAAGATGAGACTGAGGATCAGAACGATAGAGCTTTAAAAAGGAAAAGAGTTAATAATGACGTGAAATAAATTATTTTCATATGAGAATGATGTTACGGTTGAAACTAGAAATTACCTGGATTTTTCCTTTGCCAAATGTTTTTTTTCCAACAAGAATAGCTCGACCATTGTCATGCAATGCCCCTGCTAAGATCTCACTTGCACTCGCACTTCCTTCATTTACCTGTTGGCAGTCAAAGTGTATGAGAAAAAACATTTTTTGTCGAATTTATGGACGTTATTCAACGTAGATATATTGTTGGGTATAAGACATGATGTTAAAACTGAATACATGTTCACATTTTAGTCACAAACTGTCAACAGGACAAAAGGGGAAGGAAGACCCGATCTTTACAAACATAGTGGAGCACAACTGTTAACAATTATGTATCTTTTAGACAAACAAAAATGTCCTCATTCTCTTACACTATATCTAAATTTCCTGAATCAAAGAGCCCATGCATTGCCACAATTCCGAACCATTGCATATTAAAGGTGGATGTTAAGTTTCTCTCTCCAAATGTTTGGGACAAGGCTAATGATGTCAAAGATTCTGAGATTTTTCGACATACTAATATCTTTACTTGATAAGACAACCAAAAAGAAGAAAACTTGGTCAAATTCAATTATATACAGTTTTATCACTAGCAGCATTATTCCAGCTATTTTGGATAGTGTAATAAATACTCATTATCATAAATTTGGAATAACTTCTATCCAACGTAAACTTTAATCTAATCCTTTTTCTTTACCTAATCCTCCTAACACTAATGTTATCAATTAATAATCTAAAGGTCACATTTTAAAAAATTTAATGTAATATCCAAATCACCAAATTTTATTTCAACTACCTTATTTTTGACATTTCTTTTTTATTATAATCATCATTTAATACATACTTTCTAATTTTGTCTCACCTTTATCTTAATAATCTCATTTGTGCCACACTCAACTTAATATCAATAACTTTTTAATAAGAACTTTGGATCCATACAATGTTGCCAGCTTAATTTTATTTTTATAGAATTTACCATTTAAAACTACAAAAACCTCTTATCATATGAAAATCTTGATGCACTTCTCCATTTTAAACATTAAGGTTTAGCTACAGGAGTTATGTTCTTATCAACATCTCCATTATTTTTTGTATAATAAATCCAAGATACCTGAATCTATCACACCAAGGTATCACTTTATGTTTTAATATTATTGAATGATATTTGTTAATATTATTATCCACTTAAATTAAATAGCATATGTCAATATTTATTATATTAATTCACAGAGCTCTATCTTCTTAACGTTTCCTTCAAAATTTTAATTTTTCACTGATTTTAGTGTCACATAAATAAGAACTATATTCTCTATAAAGAGTATACATCAAGACACATCACTTTGACTTTTGTAAGCATCTATAATATGAATTCTATGCTGATCTTTGATGGAAAATTATGATAGTTAAAAATTTTTCGATTGTCGTCTATATATTTCTAATATTGGTTAATATTTTATCATACATAGATTTAATGTGTCTATATATTTTGACATACATCTTCTATCTTAAAATATACCAATCACTTTCCATGGTACTCAATCACATGCCTTGAAGATAAAGACAAATTATAAAAAAACCCTTAAATTGTTTTACATACTTATCTATTAATTTTCATAGCACAAAAATTTCTTCCATATGGATCTTTCTAGCATAAAGCCAAACTAGTTCTAAAATCTGAAGCAATTTTTTTTTATGTTCAACCATTACTTCCTTAGCTTCCTCGTCTGTTTTGCATAAAAAAAAATTCGTGGAGATAGAGTGAGAAATGAATGTTTTAACTTCCTATTAAGATCCAACAAACACTGCTAAACCAGTGCTTTTATAGGAGATAATAGTCTTTCTATGATGAAATTTTGAGGGAGAAAAAAACATCAGGCCTGACCCACTTAAAATGATGTCACTAGGGCAACTTAGGCTACTGATAATGTCTTTCCCTTCATATTTTAAAAAGAAAATTTTCATGTGGCTCAAAAATTTGATAATTTTATAAAAGATTCTTAATGTTTTTCCATATTTTTCCATCATTCAAGACTTTCATGTGGATCTATAAGCCCCCAGTAGAGTTAAGAAAAAGAATAATTTTCCCATGTAAAATCCATTTTTTCTTATTGAAGGGCAAAAAAAAAACAAAAGGAATTTCATAGGAATTCAACCTATGTATTAGAGGTTGAAAAAATTTTATCAAAGATTTTTAACCTATTTAAACTTGTTTGTCAAAGTACCGCTTATACTGAAATGAAAATTTTATAAGATGGTGAAGAGATCTGCAATGCTCTATGGTGCTAAATGTTGGCCTTTAAAAGAGAAGCATAATACTAAGTTAAGTGTTGCCGAGATGAGAATGATTCATGTTGGCCTTTAAAAGAGAAGCATAATAATAAGTTAAGTGTTGTCGAGATGAGAATGATTAACCTTTAAAAGAGAAGCATAATAATAAGTTAAGTGTTGCCGAGATGAGAATGATTAGGTGGATCAAAAGAGAAGCATAATAATAAGTTAAGTGTTGTCGAGATGAGAATGATTAGGTGGATGAGTGATTTACACGTAGAGACAAAATGCGGAATGAATATATTCGTGATAGGGTTGGTGTAGCTCCTGTAGAGAAGCATAATAATAAGTTAAGTGTTTGCCGAGATGAGAATGATTAGGTGGATGAGTGGCTTTAGAAGCATAATGATAAGTTAAGTGTTGCCGAGATGAGAATGATTAGGTGGATGAGTGGCTTTACACTTAGAGTAATAAGTTAAGTGTTGCCGAGATGAGAATGATTAGGTGGATGAGTGGCTTTACACCTTAGAGATAATAAGTTTAAGTGTTGCCGAGATGAGAATGATTAGGTGGATGAGTGGCTTTACACTTAGAGACAATATTGGATAATGAATTTATCCGTGATAGGGTTATTGTAGCTTATGTGACAGACAAAATTAGAGAAAATCAAAAGAATATATTCGTGATAGGGTTGGTGTAGCTCCTGTGACAGACAAAATTAGAGAAAGTCGGATATACGTGATAGGGTTGGTGTAGCTCTAGTGACATACAAAATTAGAGAAAGTCGTCTTAGATAGTTTGGTCACTTAGGATGCAATAGAGAAAAATGATTCATGTCAAGGATTTGTTGTTGTTTTTGTAAAATTGTTTGTCAAAGTATTAATTGACAACATTAAGGTGTGTGAAGAAGAATCGAGAGAAATTCAGTAATGAACTTTTGACTTGCCATATGTTGTTTATGAGTGTTACTATATGAAGTTAATCATGTGAAAGAAGTTAAGAAAAATCCACCATAGATCTTTGACCAATCCAAAGTTGTTTATCAAAGTATTATTAGGTGACATTATTTTGTGTAGAAGAGATTGAGAGAAATTCACTAGTTATTTTTTATCTAATGAAGGTTGTTTGTCAGTGTGCTCCATAACTTAATATGTGTGAGAGATGTCAAAGGAAACTACTAAGGACTTTGGATTTCTCAAAGATTGTTTATAAGAGTGTTACTCAACGACAATAAGATATATTGGCACTGAGATAATAAGTACAACGTTAGAAAACCTTTTAAAAAGTTTGATGGATAAAAGTTCAAGTACTTGGAACCTACACTTTATTATAGCAATGTATGCATACAAAAGAACTATTTCAAGAGCCGCAAGTAAAAACTCATTTGAAATAGTATATAGATACACCAAAAAGAAATCAATTGGTCTTGCTAACGTACATTCACATGCATTCTTAAATCCTGCATTCATTTTCACACAAAAGTTTTCAAAGCCTTCAAAATAATTTAAGGCAAATATGACTAATACAAAGTATGGTGAAATAAGAAATAGAGAGAAAAAGTTTCAAATAATACAATATTGAAGAACATATGTTAATTGGGACCCAACTTGAGAGATATCCCTCCACAAAATTTAGAAAACTGGCTAATTAAGATTACTAAAAATTGGCACTGATGCATACATACTTGAATTGCCAAATGACGTGTTTAACAGCACCATTTTTAATATAGATAATTTAATATTATATATAAAAATAGTAAATCTTCAAATTTTTAGGGGGACAAAACAGTTGAGATTGTAAATGCCTGCCCAATATTCTTTTTATAATACCTTGAATAGTTAGCACCAATTTAATTGAACCGGTACTTACCTATCGTAAATTCATATAAGAGAGAATGACGAAGGGGAAACAAGATTACAAAATGAGTTAGTACAATAACTATAGGACAAAGAAAGACGAGAGCCTGTGCGGGTTCAGCATCATAATCAAGAGTAAGAGGGAGAAGAGACAGAAAATAGAAGAGAGGAGATAGAGAGCAATTCTTTATGTGCAAACTCAATCATATGCCCTAGCAAGAGATGTTGGAGTAGAGATGAGCAAAGTTGAGCGACACAAGCCATGTGTGCTCACAGCGGGACATATGAACAGCTTAGGTTGGCGAGTGAAGCTGTTGGCATTTGTAGTTTGGGAACGGGACAAGCGACTAGGGTGGAGACATTGGTAGGTGACGAGCTTAATCAGCTGCTCCTATGGTAAGAGAATTCTATTTTTTATTGTTAAAATAATTCATCAAAATCCCTCTTACCGGCTCCAAGGTTAAAATCAACCTTTGGAGG
Source organism: Phalaenopsis hybrid cultivar (assembly GCA_002079205.1). Taxonomy (NCBI): domain Eukaryota; kingdom Viridiplantae; phylum Streptophyta; class Magnoliopsida; order Asparagales; family Orchidaceae; genus Phalaenopsis; species Phalaenopsis hybrid cultivar. Next base: position 13,377 of record JXCR01035166.1, read on the forward strand.
CAGGTTAAGTGTAAGATGCTTAACAATTAAGGCTTTGAATGAGAATGGTACAAGTCTTTTCAAGTTTTAAGACCTTGTAATTTTTTTTCTATCTCAACAATTTTAATATCTAATTTAAATAAATGATCAGAAACTATTTAAACAGTACAGTTTATGGAGTTTTATTGTTTGACGATAATAATAAATTGACGAACTGTCCGAGTTTTGATATTGATTTTCAGAAAGCCATCATTTCTGGTGGTTTGGCTTTTGTCATCTTGAATGATAGGACTGCGTTTAGAAAAAGGATAAACGATTTCCAAGCTGTCTACTTTCATAATGTCATTTTCCAAATAGCACAGCAATTTGAGCTTCCTTAACTGTATTCTAAGGAGAACCATTTAACAAAGGGTATAATGATTTTGTTTTGGCCTATCATCTAGTCAAAATATCTTGATTTGTTCTTCGTCCATAGTGATACATCTGTATCATTTATGAAGCCTTCATATTTAGGCTGAAGATAATCTCATATTATGAAATTTTGAGATTTACTGCCTATTTCATATTTCATTAAAGCTAAACTCATCTTAGATTCAGTAGGAGACATTGGTCCTACTCAAGGGATGTAATTTATAATGAGTATTCATTTAAATAATTTCTATTGGGGGATTTTCAGCAGCTGGGTTTATGCTCTACTGAAGAGGTTGAAGGTATGGAAATTCGAGGAAGCATTAAAGGATCTCCTTAGGCTAAATATAAACTCAATATCTCCTTTAGATGTTCATGCAGTTTGGTCAATTTGTTGGTTGACCAAAGGTTTTGGAGTTATAGCCATGAATCTGACAATGATATTTCGTTCCATCTTATAAATCTATTGGCGGCAATACGGGATGCCGATAAAATTGTTTCTAGCATCACAGTTCTGTTAGTAAGCTCCGCTACGCTTTCAATGTTAGGGCTTAAAATCTTTATCAACTTTAAGTGTATACTATACAGTAAGGCCATGGTTTTTGATTCTGAGGGAAAGTTATGGCCGAATAATTGAGTTTGTAATTTTACAGCTACAAAATAATTAATGTATGAAAGTGATAGACTAAAAGTGCGAAAAATATTAAAATATACAAGACCATGACATTAATTTTTATGACACCCATTAAAGATTGTGCCAAATTGAGGCATCTACAATCACAGAGGCAGGTCATAAAATACAAAATCATTCAATCCTTTTAGGGTTTATGATTTCAAAGCTATCTGAATCAAAACAATGTCAATATAATTGCAATCTTGAATGTATTTATGCAAATCTTCAATAATTAATAGTGGGATTTTTTTTTCCACTCAACATATGTTAACATATAGTTTTACCATTTGAACAAAGGGTTTTCCTCTTAAGTCAAATTTTCCTAAATTATGGATCAAAATTTTTTCTACCTATATATATGTAACTGATAGAGGTCTTTCTAATTAAAAGGGAATCCTTTCTAGATATTGTCTTCCCTCATTAAAAAAGTTCTAGATAAGAAGAAAAACTGGATTTAGAATTGGAAGCCAAAATAAAGAGCAATGGGAACTCAGACAGATGAGTATAGATAATAAATTAAAATAAAGAAACAAAATATTTTAATATTTATGTAAGTTTAAATAAGTACTCAAGCCAGTAAGCATAATCCAGGTCATATGGCCCTTTCAACATATAATAACAGGACTTATTGCCAATATGTGATAAGTATGACAAATTTCTTAAACTCAAACATGAATCATAACATGACTCGAAAGAGGATCATTCATAACCTTGTGATAATTACTCAATGATTTATAGAACTCGAAAGAGTTAATTCCGACTTTACTACCATTAGATTATTTCTCTTAGGCTGATTTATTAGCCTATTATGACTCTAATACCAATAATGACATGGTACTAAATATAAGTGAGAAAAGACAAGAGTCAGACGTGATACAAAGTGCAACTTTGATTCACAAACAGTGAGCTTGTGAGCTCAAGTAGAGAAACGCTAGAAGAAACTTTCCTACAACAAACCCTTACATATATATATATATAATGAGATAAGAATGATTATCCTTTATTAAAGCAAAAGGAAAAAAAAATAAAAAGGATTTTACTGAATCCAGAGCTATCCTGTGAATCACCTCCAGGGAATAAAGCATGGAACACGAGAGCAAAAGAGAGAAGGAGAGGGAGTGCACAGTAAAAGCTGGTTTCTTTGACAACTGACCGATTAACCTCTTATAGAAATGATCCCCCTATTTATAGGCAAGGGGGTATACAATGAACAATTACATGCTTGCCACTCCTTTTGCGAGAGTGTTGCAGGGTATTTTAGGTATAAAAAATTAATGAGTCTATGGCTCGACTATCCTATCACTCAGCCGGTTGAGATTGGTTGTAATCTTTGGGCCAAAAAAATTTGTTCGGCCGACTCAACTGAGTTGGGGCAGCCAATCAGCTTTGGTTGTCTTTTGATCGTCCGGAGTTCGCTCAGTCTGCTGGAGTCAATCGGTCTGCTGCTTTGGTCTGGTTGTCGACCGTCGAACCCTGGAAGAGAAGCTCTCGTCGCCAGAATGAGACTAGACTGTCAGGCAGAGGGTGAATCACCGACAAATAGTCTAGCACTTGACAGGAGATCCATCTAGAGTGTTCATGGAGTGTGTAGTGTGAGAATCATAGGACTCTGAAACCATGCCTTGGGAGCAAAACGGTGGGCGCCTCGCAAGATTAGGGTGCTACGATTTTGGAACAAGAACTTGGGGGAGAGAAGTTTCGGTGGTTCGAGTTAGATCGAGCCTTGGTTATGTGGAGATGATCTGCTATGGTTAGAAGTTTCTTTTATGCTTGTGTGTTGANATTGCCAATATGTGATGAAGTATGACAAATTTCTTAAACTCAAACATGAATCATAACATGACTCAAAAGAGGATCATTCATAACCTTGTGATAATTACTCAATGATTTATAGAACTCGAAAGAGTTAATTCCGACTTTACTACCATTACATTATTTCTCTTAGGCTGATTTATTAGCCACATGGTACTAATTATAAGTGAAAAAAGAAAAGAGTCAGACGTGATACAAATTGAAACTTTGATTCACAAAAAGTGAACTTGTAAGCTCAAGTAGAGAAAACGCTAGAAGAAACTTTCCTACAACACACCAAAAAATGATTATCCTTTTATTAAAGCAAAAGGAAAAAAAAATAAAAAGGAGCTTACTGAATCCAGAGCTATCCTGTGAATCACCCCCAAAAAATAAAGCATGGAACATGAGAGCAAAAGAGAGAAGGAGAGGGAGTGCACAGCAAAAGCTGGTTCTTTGATAACTGACCGATTAACCTCTTATTATAGAAATGATCCCCCAATTTATAGGCAAGGGGGTCTACAATGAACAATTACATGCTTGCCACTCCTTTTGTGAGAGTGTTGCAGGTTATTTTAGGCATAAAAAATTAATGAGTCTATGGCTCGACTACCCTATCACTCAGCCGGTTGAGATTGGTCGTAATCTTTGGGCCGAAAAAATTTGTTCGGCCGACTCCACTGAGTTGGGGCAGCCAATCAGCTGTGGTTGTCTTTTGATCGTCCGGAGTTCGCTCTGTCCGCTAGAGTCAATCGGTCTGCTGCTTTGGTCTGGCTGTCGACCGTCGAACCCTGGAAGAGAAGCTTCCGTCGCCAGAATGAGACTAGACTGTCAGGCAGAGGGTGAATCACCGACAAATAGTCTACCACTTGACAGGAGATCCATCTAGAGTGTTCATGGAGTGTGTAGTGTGAGAATCTTAGGACTCTTGAAGAATCTCGAGAGCTCTTTTAAGGTGGCTAGCGATGTTGAGATAGAGTTGAATTGGTGCATACTCTCAGTTCGATGGGTTTTGTTTTTGACTTGGGCGGTTTTTGCTCGATTGGCCCCGAGTCCTACTCCAAGGGAGATGTAGTTGGTCAATCAAGTCCTTTACTATTCCGTTGACATGATACTTGATCTCCCTTTTGTGGGCCATCATTGACCGCACTTTTGTCTTTTAGCCCGCTGAGTTTGCTCGAGATTCGTGCCGACACATTTTAACATACATATTTAGTTTATCAATTATCTCACTTCTTAAAAGTCGTTTTGCGATAAGAATATGAGAATTTAATGCAAAAATTAGATTCATTTATTTTGCAATCGATACTTTAATAATTAAACTCTAGATTTAATTGTCCATGACCTTCCATAAATTTATTGTTTTTTTATCCACATTGCTTGAGAGTGCGTAGCCCAATTGGAGGACTTAAAAAGCATCTCCATAGTGAACGAAAATAAATTCATGGTGACGCCCTTACCGAGGAATTGCTCAAAAAAGTCGTCGGAGTTTTTGCGTCACGACTCCATATGGAGAAGGAACTTGAGAAGAAAAAAGTGACCGGAGGAAAGTAGCCACCCCAAGGGCGAAACTGGATGAAAAGAAGCGGAGTGTAGGGAGCCGATCCGAGGGCACGAAGAAGACTGGGGTGATAACGAGGCTGGGAGAAAAAAAGCTAGCCCAAAGGTGTGAGGCGAGTTAAGTAACTCGTTTATAATAAGAAACATGTTGAAGATTCCAGGGATGAGGTTGAGTCGTCCAACTCGCTGACAATTCTCCGAAAAAAGAGGAGTCAAGTTGGGCGACCCGTCTCTTGGCGCGCCGACCCCTGCACCTGTTGCTTGCCATGATCAATCGACCGAAGAACTTGCCCAAAGGACGAAATCTTCACTGCCCAAACATCAGAGGACCGGGATTCTGAAACCATGCCTTGGGAGCAAAACGGCGGGCGCCTCGCAAGATTAGGGTGCTACGATTTTGGAACAAGAACTTGGGGGAGAGAAGTTTTGGTGGTTCCAGTTAGATCGAGCCTTGGTTATGTGGAGATGATCTGCTATGGTTAGAAGTTTCTTTTATGCTTGTTTGTTGATGCAGCTGAGGTGGTCCTGGGCATTGATTTGCTGCTTCCAGAAGCCGGCCAAGTTCTCGCTTTTGGTGCGGCTGAAAGAACCTTGGCCAAGGCACAGAGTAGGTGGAAGCAGTCGACACCCTAATTGGCCCTCAATAAGTCCTCGAAAGAGAAACCGATGGTCTATAGTTGGATGCAGAGATGAAGGAGCTTCAGGAAGAACTGGCAGCTCTGAGGTAGGAGCACTCAGTGAAATTAGCAACTCTTCAGGTAGAGTTAGTCGACGCTCGATCAGCGACCTGCTTGATTCTGCAAGTCCGTACCCAATCCGATAGTACNGATCGGCCCTCAATAAGTCCTCGAAAGAGGAACCGGCGGTCTATAGTTGGATGCAGAGATGAAGGAGCTTCGGGAAGAACTGGCCGCCCTGAGGTAGGAGCACTCGGTGAAGTTAGCAACTCTTCAAGTAGAGTTAGTCGACGTTTCGATCAGTGGCCTGCTTGGTTCTGCAAGTCTGTACCCAAGCTGATAGTACAAATATGTTTAGGTTTTTATTTTTTATTTTTTTGTTTGGGGAGGGGAGGGGGCGGGGTGTTTGCATTATCCCAGAAGTTGTTCTTTTGCGTCGTTCCAACTTCTTATGGTGCCCTGTACATATATGAGTTGAAGGTTGGATTTTTCTGCTCATTCGGTCTTTTTTCTTTCTGCTTTTAGTTGGTTCTCCTTCTTTCGCTCGAATGTTCAACACGTATTCGTCGAAACGCTTCGGGATGATCCTTGCGATTGAGTTATCCACCCTGACTACGGTCGACATTGCATCACTTGAGGCTCGCGCCTTTGATGATGGAACTTGGGATTCGTCAGGCCCGATGACCGAGCGACACAGGGATCAATTTCAATGGGTTCTCCGACTACATTTCATCACGGAACTTCGATTGATTCTGAAACATTATGAAGTCACACCTGCATGGATCTAACCAATTCGCGACAATTATGAGTTATGCGATTTACTGTCGGCGAGTGGAGATCCCATGGTCGCAATAATTATTCTCATACGTGTTCTCGTTCCATGTGGAACTGGATAGTTCCACTTAATCAGGCATGAAAATAAGATCAAGGATTAGAAACATCACTTCGTCCTTGGAACGACCAAGGATTGGGGAGTTCAAAGCCGTCCGACTAGTGGGGTTTATAAGAAGAAGAAGTTTTTCTCCCAAGATTTGGGGTCTAGCTTCGACAATGAAAAGAAGAAGCTATCAGTCGTTCAATACATGACCGAAGTAGTGGTAAATGAGGTTTTAAACCCAGACAAATTTGGAGCCATGACTACGAAGATTTGTGTGGCATCCGATGCTTAAGAAGAGAAGAGGAGGATGGAAAAACTCTCGCAGCCTAGCCAGAAGAAGTTGCGAAAGAAGGCGGCCTGACTAAAGGTCGTCGGGGAAGCAAGGGAGGAGGAGGTAGAATTGAGAAATATAAATAATATTCATAATCTTTTTTATTTCATTAGGGATGAAATGCCCCATTTTGTACATGCATAGCTTTATATTTTGCACACTTTTGTATTTTTGATTCTATTGCAATATAAGAATCTTTTCCAAAAAAAAAAGAATCAAATATGAGCAATGAAGGTTGGGCGATCTTAGGTTATGGTGGTCTGTCTATCGTAAGCTGACACCGATGCTAGAGTGATCGTATATGGGTGATAGCGGTCATAGACTAGTAACAAAGGTTAACAATCATAGATGAGCGATAGCGGTCAGATGAACATAGTAGTCATACAATGCATATCAAAACGCAACAATAAGAAGATAGTGGTGTGGCAAGCAAAGTTGGGAAATAGTGTTCGAGTGACTGTAGCAAACTTTGNGTCGATGCTAGAGTGATCGTATATGGGTGATAGCGGTCATAGATTAGTAACAAAGGTTAACAATCATAGATGAGCGATAACGGTCAGATGAACATAGTAGTCATAAAATGCATATCAAAAGGCAACAATAAGAAGATAGTGGTGTGGCAAGCAAAGTTGGGAAATAGTGTTCGAGTGACTGTAGCAAACTTTGTTGCTCAGAAGACTATATTTGAGGGTGGTCATGAGTAAATAAATGATTGAAATATGTCAAGTGATGATAATTGGATGATGATGGTTGAGTGATCCTAGTCTAGCTGTGGTGGTCAAGCAATTATAGCGAGTAATGATGATCAAATGACTGTAGATAAGCAACAAACGTTGGGTGACCATCGTCGAACATTGGTGATTGGGAGACAATAGATAAGTGATAGAGATTTGACAACCATAGTAAAGAGATGGTAGTTTGACGCCCATAAACAAACAATGGAGATCGTGTGACAGTAGTTGAGTGTCATAGATTCGGTGATCGCAATTGAGCATTAGGCAACAATAGATAGGTGATGTGGGTCGGGCAACCCTAGTAAGGAAAATGTGGATTAATAACTATAGTTGGGCGGTAATGGTCGGGCGTCAATGATTATTTGACTATAATTAGATGACAACGACTTAATGATGATACAACCCAACATTAGAGACTATCTGAGATGATGGTTTGATGATTGGGAAATGACAATTTGTTGATGGTGGGCAGACGACGAGGGTTGGATGATGGTGGATAGATGAAGATGGTTTGACAATGATAGAATGGATATAGTGATTTGATAATGGTGGATATATACCAATAGTCTAACAATGATAGACGGGTGGTGGTGATCTAACAACAATAGTCACATAAAGCTTAAGGATCTCGAGGCCTCTGAGCATTATTCGAGTATTCAACCCAAATCTTCTTTATATAGAGTGAGGGGCTATTTATAAATTATGGAAATGCCATCTTTTATAAATATTATGATCATTTGAAACACTCTAGCGATTGGTCCTAAGTGATTCTCTTTATTGTCAGGCATTTTTTGTGTTTTTGAGTGAATTAATAATATCAAAATTAAACGACCTTGGGTTTGTTGGATTTGTATTAAGCATGCAAGTTTTAAAGCCCATTTGACATTCCACCTGATGTCCCAAAGTTTTCAATTGTGCTTCAAGTGATTGATCTAGGCTCATTTGGGTGAAGATAATATCACTTTTGACGTCATTAATTTTGGCTTGTTGAGATGTTTAGTTTAAATATAAATTTATTGAAATCAGAATTCAGTAGTACTGAACTTCATACAAATCCAATATGCAATGATATATGTTCCTGATAAAGTTGATGTTTTGGTGGTGTATCAATATGAGAACTCAATTTGATCCTTGCATATTTAGCACAATCGCAAGCATTGCCTTTTTTACTAAATATTAGTAATGCTTCTTTTATAATCACTTGCTATCAGTCTTAAGTCTGAAAATTTCTATTAAATATATTTGAATCACAAAAAAAAAAATGAAATGCACTCAATTGTAATGATTTTGTGGGTAAGAAATGCTAAATGAAATCTTGTTATGGTTTCCCGTGCCAGTACTGGAGGAATGGTGACCCATAACTTCAAGTATTCTAGTTTTTAGATATATCCTATAACGTTTTCTAAGAGAAAAGAATATAGACAAAAAGATAGATTAATTTCGAGAAAACAAAAGAGCTCGACATAATCAACGGAAAAAGAGTCTCAAATAGAGCTGTTCAGTCATTGGAATAGTTTAAAATTCAATAAGAAAAATTAAAAAAACTTACAATCACAACAAGTGGGTCATTTGTTAAAGCATGACCATTGACCATAGTGATAGGCAACATATTTCCTTCCCGATCAATTGTGTTCACCAATGTTTCATCCCCATCTAACCATATTTGTGCAACATCGAGTCCTGCTTTCACCAAACCTCCCTGTACGTATGAGAAAAATAATTTAAATTACAAAACATTTAGGTCCACCGCAAAAAATGAAATGAGTAAGATAAAAAGAAAAAAATACTATACTGGATTATTTCGCAAATCAAGTATGTATGATTGGACACCCTGGTCTTCCATTTCTTGAATTGCATTCTCCATACCAGCAGCAGCTGTCTGATTAAGATTGCCAACAATGAAATCAATATCAATGAAATCAACATCTCAAGATAAAATAGTCTTATCATGAGGTTTCATCGACATTAAGATGACAGCCAAAATGGAATAATGCTAACGTTCAAGGCATGAAGTCGCAGAGAAAGAAGACCTAAAAAATTCTAATTGTGTCAAGCTTGTGTTCCTATAAATTTAACAATGCTATTTCCTTGGGGCTTAGTAAGCAATGTAGCATAAGGTCCACAACTTAGATATACAGGATAAATCACAAAAGCCCAAAACAACAAAGAAATAGTTGCCAAATAGGAAACAAAGGAGAAGAGTGAAGAATTTTAATTAGAATATGTAACTTTAAATGCATTAAGATTGTTTTGTGTAACAATTTAGAGTTGTAATTTCCATATTTAAACATATAAAAACATATAGCAAGGGTTCTCAAATTACGGGGGAATGCGGGTAAGGAAGTTAGTCCATGAAACTAATGAAACTAATATTAGGATAGGATTATAGCCCTTAAGATTAATGGTACTCTCAATGGTAAATTAATGGAATTAGTTGATATTATGATTCATAAGAAAATTAATATCTTATGTATTCAAGAAACTAAGTGGGTTGGAGAAAAGACTAAGGAGATTGATAATTTACGTTTTAAACTTTGACATTCTGGTAAGAGTCGCACTAGAAATGGTGTAGGTGTAATTATAGATAAGAGTTTGAACGATAAGTTGTAAAAATTAATAGAGTTGAAGATAGAATTATAGCTTATTGATACTAAGATTTTTAATTTTATAAGTGTTTATGCTCCTGAAGTAGGTTTAAATATAGGGTCTAAAGATAAATTTTGTAATGACTTAGAAGACTTGATACAAATGATACCTCTTGAAGAAAGAATTTTTATTGGAGGAGATTTAAATGGACATGTCGGTAGATTGGTAGGAGATTTCGAGAAATACTCATGGTGCCTACGGTTTTGGAGTAACTAATGAAGAAGGTAGAGCTATTTTAGATTTTACTTTAGCATATGATTTTGTAATTACTCATACTTTATTCAAGAAAAGAGATGAGTATCTTATTACTTATAAGGGTGGATCTAATAAAACACAAATTGATTATTTTTTTATGAGAGAAGAGATCGTGCCATTGTAAAGATTGTAAGGTCATTCGAAGTGAAAATTTAAGTACCAAACATCGTTTATCAGTTCTAGATTTTAAGATTAAGAGTTATAAAATAAAGAATACTTGGACTCAACATCGTAAAATTAGATGGAGAAACTTAAAAGACAAATAAAATTATTTTTATGAGTAAAATTCAAGATTTTAAATTTTGGGATATTCATGAAAAAGCAAATGTTATGTGGGATAAAATAACAAACACTATTAGACAAGTAGCAAAAAGATGTGTTTGGGGAATCAAAAGAAAAAATTTTTATAAATAAAAATAGTTGATGGTCGAATAATAATGTGCAAGAAAAGATAAAATATAAGAAGTTATGCTATAAAAATTGGTTTAAATGTAAAAGCTTAGAAAACTGAGAAAAATATCAAATGACCCGCAGGAAGTTTAAAAGAACAATCTGTGACGCTAAAAATTCTGCTTTCAATGATCTTTATAATAGATTAAATACTAAGGAGAGTGAAAAATATATGTATAAACTAGCCAAACAAAGATAAAAGAAAAGTTAATCTTTTCAATGTTCGAGCTACCGCCCTATGTTAGAACATTTCTTTGAATGCTATTCCGATCAGATTTGACTCAAGTAAAGTGTATTAAAGATGAAAATCAAAAAGTACTTTTCTTAGAAAAAGATATTCAACATATGTGGGTGAGTTACTTTGATAAACTTTTTAATGAAATTTCCGAAAATACGATAAACCTTAGTGATCTTAATATCATGAATAATAATAAAACGTTTCATTTTTATCGTCACATTAGTAAGAAAAAGTTGAGAAGGCTTTAAAGAAAACCAACGGTAGAAAGTCTGTAGGACCTGATGATATCCCAATTAAAGGGTGGAAATATTTGGGAGATTTGAGAGTTTCTTGGCTTACTAAACTCTTTAATATTATTTTAAAAACTAAAAA
>JXCR01035166.1:37030-72866 GCA_002079205.1 Phalaenopsis hybrid cultivar
ATATATATATATATATAAATATTTGTATTTATTTCAATCATTATGAAGAGCATTTATTTAATTGATTTCATTTTCATGGTTTTGTTGTTTTGTTAGCAGGGGAGTGTAAATTTTGTCTGAAATCACTAAGTAGCGATTGTATTCTTATGCGGGAGGATATTCTTGTGGAAGGAGTATTACTTAAGATTATTGATATATTGAATTAATGAGTAAATTAAGAATTTCTAAAATTGTAAGGGATACTTGTAATTACATATAGTGTACTCTAGGCGGTTAGCTATAGGCAAATGTGGGAAAACCAGTCGCAAAGCTGCTCTGTTAATTCTGGTGAGATAATCATGTGCTAATTTAAGAAAAATATCTTTCTATATGATTTTTGTGATATATTTGTATGAAGCAGCATTTAGAAATTTATGCATATTGTTGAGTACTCGCATATGTTACGGAAGGCAAACTTGAACAGACAGTAACAAAATTTTTTATTTTATCCCTTTTATTGAACTGACGGACATATTTATAAACCATTGCTTGCAGAGATACTTATAAAATTGCATGTGCATATGATAAATGATTCCTACTAGAAATTTGTTCAGGGGAATATCAAAAGTGTTATGATAGATAGACTATTATACAAACAAAGTGCACAGGCAAGGATGATAGGGAAGCTTATAGAATTCTCGACACTTGATATTTAGACTATAACAGACATATTGAACAAACACTAACGATATTTTTTTTTTATAACTTTTATTGAACTGACGGACATATTTATAAACCATTGCTTGCAAATATACTTATAAAATTGTATGTGCATAAGATAAATGATTCTTACTAGAAATTTGTTCGGGGGAATATCAAAAGTGTTATGATAGATAGACTATTATACAAACAAAGTGCACAAGCAAGGATGATAGGGAAGCTTATAGAATTCCCGACACTTGATATTTAGATTATAACAGACCTATTGGTATCAAGGGAGTTGTTGATAGTTGTTTTATTAGGATTTGACCAATATTTATCAATAGATCTTTAGCTAACAAGCTAGGTGATGACTCAATAAAATAAATTATGTCAAAGCCTATGTAGGTACAAATGAGATTCTTAAAATGAGAGATATTGAGTATAAACTCAATAAAGATATTCATACGATTATGCAAGGGAAGAATGAAATATACATTAGCTATAGTTTTGTTACTATTTACTTAATTCATACCTCTTACTTTAGATGTTTCACATGATTAAAGCATGCTTATTTTGTGTACTACTGTCAATCATATCAGTCATGGTTGATCATGTATATTTCTTTTTTTATAAAAAAATTACTTCGACACTAATTATTTCACCGAGCTTGTACCTAACTCCTATATATTGTTAATTTTCAAGAGAGAGAAAAAAGTACCGGGGCAATTAGGTATGTGTGATATTGCACAGTTTCTTAGTTATAAAGTTTTGGGAAGTTGTAAATACCTTTGGGTATGTAACTTTATATGCTTGATATTTTGTCAGCTCTATATTTTTTTGGTGGAATTATCATATGCACGCTACCAAGAATTTGAGAATGTGAATGAATTTTGAATTGAATTGAATTGTAAATATTTGTGGCGATTAAGTGAGACTAATTTATTACCTATTGCGTCCTGATTTGTGCAAGTCAGAACTAGTGTTGGTAAAAAAATTTTCTGAGTCATTCATCTCTATTGCACCATTGTCTGGGTCAATTGGGATGTGACAATAAATAATACTGATCTAAGTAAACAACTTGTTCTACTATGCCATCAGTAGCCCCCACATCATCCTTAAAATATGGCATGTTANACACAAAATAATATATATTATGGTTGGTTATTTTGTGATTCTAAGAGTCAGGCTAATGAAAGGTAGAATCAAATTTGATCGAAGAAGCAAGTTGAGTCCAAAATACATCGGACTATCTAAAATTATAAAAAATATTAGTGAAGTTGTTTACATGCTAACTTTAGACTTTGGCAAAAGATTTCATATGAATATATTGAGCTGTAAAATGGTTTACATATATTAAAGAACCAGAGAAAATCTTAGAAATATATGTTAAGAAATTGAGGAACAGATAAACTCCTTATATTAAAATAAAGTAGAGATATAGGCTAGAAAAAGAAGCTACTTGGGAAAGAGCAAAAAAACATGTGACAGAAATTCTTATTTCTACATGAGTAAATATTCAAAAATTTCGATGACGAAATTTTTATAAGGATAGAAGTATTGTAATACCCAATTTTGATCAATTCAAGCAACAATTTAATCATTTTGAAATATACCAAAATTTTCACATCTCCCAAAAGACAATCAAAATATTTTTTACATAATTATACATTTTGAATCGATTCAATTGATACATAACATTTTTTTAAAATTATGGATATATATGTACTTATAAAATTTAAAATAATAACTTAATTAATCTTAATAAATCATTTAACTAATAATCCTTAATCCTGCAACACTGTAGCAATTCCATTTTTCGCAACATGCAGCAACGTGATGGTTTTTTGGATGGTTGGGATTAATCTTTAAGCAAATAAATGCATAACGTGTGGAAGCTTTTCATCTCTTTTTCCCTATTGTCCTTTGGTTTTCTTAACATTTCTCTCGTTCTGAACCTGTAGCAGGAGATGGGATCGAGAAGACAACAGAAAGGTAGGTCGGAGCTCTCGATTTAAAGGTTAGGAACAAATTGGTAAGAGCATTATGTATTTTTATATAATTGGATCCCTTCCTTTACCCCCTTTATTGTTCGTTCTGCTGTTTGGAGCGTTTGCGACAACAACACAGTAGTTGGAGATTGGGATAGAAGCCTGCTTGTCGGAAACTAAGAGCTATGCTCTCAGCTAGCTCCAATCCAAAGAAAATAGTGAAGAAAAAGGGGAAGAGGAGGTGAAGTGGAAGGAAAAGGAAGAAGGAGAAGAGAAGGAAGACAATCAAGCAAAGAAAGGTTTTGGGGTAGATTAATATTTTGTGATGAATAATATATATATATATAATCAAATAACTATTTGTATTTATTTCAATCATTATAAAGAGCATTTATTTAATTGATTTCATTTTCATGGGTTTGTTGTTTAGTTAGCAGGAGAGTGTAAATTTTGTCTGAAATCACTAAGTAGTGATTGTGTTTTTATGCGGGAGGATATACTTGTGGGAGGAGTATTACTTAAGATTATTGATATATTGAATTAATGAGTAAATTAAGAATTTCTAAAATTGTAAGGGATACTTGTAATTACATATAGTGTACACTAGGCGGTGAGCTAGAGACAAATGTGGGAAAACCAGTCGCAAAGCTGCTCTGTTAATTCTTGTGAGATAATCATGTGCTAATTTAATAAAAATATCTTTCTATATGATTTTTGTGATATATTTGTATGAAGCTACATTTAGAAATTAATGCATATTGTTGAGTACTCGTTGTCGGTCAACTTTTTGGAAATTTGAAAATATGAAAATAAAAATAATTTTTGAGATTTAATTTAATTTAATATATATATATATATATATAGTTTGAGTTTTGAAAGTAGTATGCTTTAATTTTTGAAAAAAAAAAGACCAAATGGATCTCATCAGTGCAATAGTTTGTATAATCGTGTCCGATACTGCGAATATTACAACTTCCCGAAAGATAAGTGTATACCTCGACGATAGACTCGATCCTGCAAACTAAAAAATTTTTGACATCTGTTTGGTCTGCGAACCTTTAATGTGTGACTGACAAGTTCCCCTATCTAATACAAAGATTAAATAGGGTTTATTTTATATGGATTCTAAGTTCCATATAGAGGCAAACCTCTATAGTTAATACATCTCAAATGACTGGTGTCACTTGAGAAAACTCTCGATAATAATCAGAGGTACTAATCTTTAAGATTTCAAAATTTAGGTTTTTACAGTAGGACATGGAAAGGCAAATGGAAGTGGCTCAAATATGAACAGTCATTTCAGGAGTACAAAGGAAGGAATAGATAGGGGATGTCATAGATCGTGAGGAGAAACCTTAGTGACTTCCCAGACTATCCTACTGTGTTGTGCTTTGGAGAAGATTTTATTTGAGTGTTCAATCATGTCAATTTTATTATTTGGAACTTACACTTGCATAATACCTGGTTATGCAAATAGCCCGCAGAGATAAGTGGTTTTACGTCGTTCTTGATGACAACTTTGGAACCTAAGGTGAATTAGGACTTACGCTGCGCAACATAGTTATGCAAGAGCCTAAAAGACGGTAAGGATTTACGTCGCGCTGGGCGAGCTACCTCGAAGTCCTATTGTTTGTTATTTAGACCAAGGAGAGAGATTGCTGAAGAAGATCCTCTTGTTGCTCGGTCTGAGTTCCTCGTCATGCTTCCTACGAATTTAGCTCTGAACCTTCTGCCGTCGGGTTAGCTCCAGGGTTTAAGTGTTTGAGATTAGTGATTTATGTTTCATAGTTTTGGTGCCAATGTTTGATTTTGTTTTGTTTTGTTTTTTGTTTCAATTCTAGTTTGCATGCAGAATAAGCGAAGTGTAGGTAAATAAAAGGTACTTGAAAGGTAAAACACAATCAAGTAACATGTTGTAGATAAACTGTAAAAGCGTACTTGGACATCTATTACTGTTGCATTATTAGTGTTGCAAGCGTAGTATGATTTGCAGCAGATTTAAATAAACTTGTAAGAAAATTAAACAAGACGAGAAAACCCAGCACAAAAGTCAGAAAAATGAGTCGTAAAAATCACGAGCAAAAGAAACCCTTAGCCACATATGGGAGATCAGGACTGGGTGTAAGACATTGGTAAAAGTGGGGGCTTAGAACTGGACTGTGCTTCCCGATCTTGAACAAAAGTTAGCAGCCCGACAATCTACAGAAGGCAGTTCTTAACCTCAATCCAAGTGACTAGCCGTGGACTTTTATAAAGTTTTATAGAAAAATTCTTTGATTTTCATGCAAAAGTTGTTTAAGTCTTTTAATACAGAGTTCTTTTTAACATGGAAAAGAAATTATTATTTTATTTTTGTAAATATTTTGTAAAGTCGTATAGACCACAGGCTCGTCACTCTAATCGTGCTAGAACTACTGATAACCTAAGATTGTCGGAGGAAACGATCTCACCAAGAATCGGCGAATAGTATCATTGATCATTTCCTCTCCCTTATTGAAGATCTTTGAGGTAGGAGATACTATTCTAATAATCTCATTTTGTATCCCTCGTTTAAGCACACATAAGTAATGTCGTCATCGCCCTCGCCACTTAGACCCTAGTCTGATGATCCATATGTGGTATTAAATAATTTCCCCAGCTGCCAGTATGATTTGAGTGTAATATCCAAACTCGAATCCCGGTGCACTGAGTTTCACTGTAGGTTAAGTCATTGCGGGAATTTTACTATTGATTTAATTAAAGAAGCATGAACTACGCCTCGGTGCATTTTCATATTTAGTGTCTTAATCAGTTTGTGAATCAGGGTCAAGTGTCAAGTTTCGTTATTTATTCAAAAATTAGGTGAATGAACGCTCACCTAGGGTGTGCTCCTAAAATCTAGGAAGCCTACACTCAAAAATAAATGGATGAACTCTCACCTAGGGTGTGCTCCTAAAATCTAGAAAGACTATGCTGAGAATTAAGTGGATGAACTCTCACCTAAAGTGTGCTCCTAAAATCTACGAAGTCTACACTTTAACTTGTGCTTAAAGTGATTTACAGTGTTATACCCCCAATTAAGTGTTTTTCCAACTAATTCTCAAATTTCTAAGTGTCTTCAAAAAATTAAATCAGAAACTCCCACTTTTCGACTTGATCATTTAAAAAATAAATAAAACGAAAGAATAAGGAGGCTGACCCACCTCCAAAACTAATAAAGTCGAAAGGGGGAAAACAACAAGTGAATCGATCTAAAAAAACGTTTAAATGATAATTAAGTGAAACCCAAAACAGTAAATAAAGCTCTCCAAATCCGGCCTCAAAACAGTAAATAAAGTTATCTGAATCCAACCCCAAAACAGTAAATAGAGTTATCAAACTCAACTCCAAAATAGTAGGCAAAACTCTCAAAATCAGCTCCGAAATAATGACAAAATGGTGCCCAAACGGCATTAAAATCATGCCAGAATTAGCCCACAAAATGCCCCAAACAACAGTTAATTATGTTCCAAATAATACAAAATAGCTCTCACAACACCCCAAAAGCTCTCACATCATTTTTTACACCTCCAAACAGTAATTTACAGCACTTGTAAGCTACCTACATCAGCCCAAACTATAATTTCAGCACGCAAACATTAATTCCAAGTTTCCTACATCACCCAAACGTTAATTCCAGCACTTTTAAGCTACCTCAAGCGGCTCAAACTACAATTTCAACACCCAAACATTAATTTCAAGCTTCCTACAGCACCCAAACGTTAATTCAAAGTTTTCTACAGCACCCAAACGTTAATTCCAGCACTTGCAAGCTACCTCAAGCGGCTCAAACTACAATTTCAGCACCCGATAACACTCTAAAACACTCCAAATCAGCATTTCTAAAACCTTCAAACCATACCCATATAAACCCAATATAACACTTTCAAAACAGTTCTCAAATCAGCCCCTTTTAAAAGCTTCAAAAACATTTTAAAAGCTCAAAGATAACACATAAAACAACTACAAACGACATATGTTAAGCCCCAAATCGGCGGAAGTGTAGGGCAAAGAACAGTAAAAAAATGACATCCAAATCCTTCTTCAACACAACAATAATACCGATCCACTGACCCAAAAAAATTAAATGAAGAGTTGCATGCATACCCCACAATTTCTACGTATTAATATTTCTGACATCTACAACTTTACTGTATACATTTACACGAACCAATTCATCCCTATCGCATAAAGAAAAAAAACTATCAACTTAATTTTTAAACAGTGAAATGCACCTTTTCATGCATAGGTTTAAAATACCAAAGTGCATTGTATGTTTACATTAAATTTTCAGTGTTAGATATGTAAAAACATAATGTTATTGTGCTAGGTATGTAAATGTCCACTAAAGAAAAATGTAAAGCATAAAACTAAGCCAGAGAGGTGTTAAGCCAGAGAGGTGTTAAATCAATCATTAAGTCATGCCCATCTCAATATTGGTTGATAAAATTTATATTCAAAAGTTTAAACAGAGCCTTAGCTTTGATGCAGGTTTAAATTTAAATACATTTAACTTTGATACAAGGTTAAGGTTGAATACATTTAAATAGGGTTTGAATATAAACAGAATTTAAGTTGTATCTAATACAGGTTTAAAGTTAAATTTATTTAAATTTAAGACTTCACACTACCAAAGCTAAACGAAACTCTGTCTAAATTTAAATGTTAAGTCTGTTTAGCTATTTAAATTTAAATAGGATTTTAGCTTTAACTAAACAAATTCATCATTCTCTCATCGAAATTGCATCAAAGCTACACATAGAGGATAGTGAAGAGGATGATAACAAAGGTCCTAGCTTTGGCTACATTTAAATTCAGTTATAGAAGAGAATTTTGTTTGGCTAAATTTAAGGGATAGATTCGCCATAAGTCGATGTTCAAAGAAATTAGTAGCTAAAAGAAAATTGTGTTCGACTTAAAGAGGATCTTCATAAATGTCACTTAAATCCTGTATGCATGTACTGAAGAATAATGATAGATTTGAATGCATAGCACACAAAAACTTATATACATTTACGTATCTAATATTCAAACTTTAATTTTGACATACGTATCACCTTACCTTTTCATAGAAAAGAGGTATTGTAACTGTAAACGATAGGTAAATGTATTATCTTATTGCAAAAAAAAAAGAGATTAGTGCATATTTATGTGAAAGTTTTAGGCGTTAGATATGTAAATGCAAATGAATTGAGTGGGCATGTACACAAATCTTCTTATATGGACTGTATTGTATAAATAAAATGAGCAAGTAGGGGAAGAGAACAAGACTTCATTACCCAATTACTGAAATTGCTGAGGTTTCGTGCTCCAAGCGTTTCAACAGCTCGAAGAAGTCGTGTTCCTTGCTCTTCTACCCCTGCTACCTACTATTCGGGCGAGACGGGCAAGAGAGAGGGTCGACTGAGTGATCCAAGTAGATAGAAAGAGTGGACTCCAGCGAGGAGGAGGCGTTCGCTCGAGAGAGACGGTGAGCCAAGTAAGTATGTTCGCGAAGAAGTGTGGAGAGGCGAGTCTTTCGGTGGAGTGAGGATGCTAGCAGAGAGCGAGCCAAGAGAGGAGGAGGCGAAGCAGGAGAGTAGGGTTTCGGTGTCGAGCGGGAGAGGCGAGCCGGGCAGGAGGAGGGATTCGAGGAAGAGAGGAGGCAGGGTCTGTGGCTTCGATGCGAGAGATCGGGAGTCGAGCGGGGGACTCTAGTGTAGAAGGAAGGAGTTGGCCGAGAGGAGGAAGAGGCAAGGTGCAGAGACGGGATCGAGCAGGTGTGCTTCGATGTGGAGGGGGGAGAGACGAGCGCGAGTAGAAGAGAGGAGTGAATCAATCGTTGGTTTCTTCTGCGCGAGGAAGAGGGAGGCGTGATTGAGCAGAGAGCGGGAGTACGAAGGAGCTAATCGCATGAGAGAAACGGGAGCGGGAGCAAGCGGAGCGGATGATGATCGAATGAATCCTGTCTTCTGGAGAGGCCAATTAATATAGCTGAATATGAGCGAGCCGTTACGTGAAAGCTTTGGCGGGGGATTGAATAGTTTCTTGCGCAGAGANCGTGAAAGCTTTGGCGGGGAATTGAATAGTTTCTTGCGCAGAGAAGACTTAATTGGAAAAGAATTAATTCTTCATTATATCTTATTATTATGGGATTAATGACATATTTGAATTTTGAAATTTGAAATTTGTGAACTGAAATAATTAGCCTGGGCTAAGCCTATATCCAACCCAAGTCAAACTCGAAATGAACCTAGGTTGAGCCCGGGCTCACGCCCGCTATAAAAAAATATGCATCGATTTCCGTGCTATTTGTGCGTGCGCATAACCCTAGCAATACGGGTGTCCTTTCCGGCTAAAGTTGACGTTCTGGACACGCCCGTGTTGTCCGTTTCATCATTCGGGATCGTCCAGACAAATTCAATTCCCAATAGGTGGGGTGTGTTGGACAAGCACACCGCGTGTATTGATGTTGACCGAAAGTGACCAACACAATCAAAATAACCATCTAATTACACCATACCCAGAATGAATCGATCCAGAGTCAAGATGAAATTTGAGTTGAGACTTTCCACTAGAGGATTCCCAATTCAAAGACAAGAGCGTACTGAAGATTTTCAAATGTTTCCGCTGGGAAGAAGGGATTCGCCACATGTTTGCGTTGTTCGATTGTTTTGCTTACGTCATTTGATTTGATTGTTGTAAATTTAATTGAGTAAAGAGATCACTTTAAGAAAGAAGTACGGGGCCAACAACACGGGATTTATGCCAAAAGAAATGACCATCAACAAAGGGGTTTATGTCATACAGAGGGCCATCAACAAAGGTTTATGCCAAAAACAGGGTCACCAACAAGGGGTTTACGTCATAAAGAGGGTTTATGTCAGAAAATGGGCCACCAACAAGGGGTTTATGCCAAAAAGAGGGTCACCAACGAGGAGTTTACGTCATAAAGATGACCACCAACGAGGGGTTTACGCCATAAAGAGGGTCACCAATGAGAGGTTTATGCCAGAAAAAAGGGCCACCAACCAGGAGTTTATGCCAAAAATAGAGCCACCAACAAAAGAATTACACTAAAAATGGGACCACCAACGAGGGGTTTACGCCAAAAAGAGGGCCACCAACAGAGGGTTTATGCCAGAAAAGGGGCCACCAACGAGGGGTTTATGCCAGAAAAGGGGTCACCAACAAGGGGTTTACGCCAAAAAGAGGGCCACCAACAAGGGGTTGTTGTCATAAAGAGGACCACCAACAAGGGGTTGATGCCAGAAAAAGGGGCCACCAATATGGGGTTTAAGCCAAAAAGAGGGCCACCAAAAAGGGGTTTATGCCATAAAGAAGGCCACCAACAAAGAGTTTACGCCACAATTTCAGGACCACCAACAAGAGATTTACATCGAAATTTGGAGATCACCAAGAAGGGATTTACTTCGAAATTTAGGAACCACCAACAAGGGATTTACGTCAAAATATATAGATCACCAACAAGGGATTTACGTCTAAGGAGACGAAGAACCTAAAAGAGTGCAGTTTTATGCAAGTAAAACCAACTAACCTCTTTCACTTGAAATCAAGGACCCAATGTTCTTGTGGAAGGAGACTTTTGGCCCGAGGAAAAGCAACGAAGGAGATAGACCGAGAGGGCTCAACCTAGCTGGGTCGAAATTTGGATTTGAATTGGTTGATTTTGATTGTTACGACTTTGGAGGTCGTTTGATTTGAGCTACTTGAGGGACAAGTTTAGAGTCACATGGAATTAGATTATTGTTTCGTTCGTTGAATTTTGTTATTATTTCACTTTTAGACTTTAAAATTTGTTTAGTTTTACGCTGTGGTTATCATTATTTTTGCATGTTTATTGCAAGTCTCTTTTTTTCAATATCGTTCCTAATTCGTTAGCATTTACAAAACCGAATCGAGGATTCAGCTTAACAACACTAAACTAATCGCACAATTTGGCAAAAGTAGACTTTATTGATATTATGGAGTCGGGTACATCAAAACATAATCGAAATGTGCTATATTAAAAAATTGCAATTTGTTATATTAAAGTCACTTAGCAAATTCATATGAAAAAGAACTTCGTAAAACTTTGTTAATAATTAACATTCAAATAAAAAGTTTAGAAAATGTGTTCAAGTCATTTTCCTTAAGTTGATTCAAGTGAAGCAAATTTTTAATTAAGCATCTCCTCAAGCTTCTCCCCATATTAATATATATATATTTTTTTTCTTTTTCTTTTCTTTTCAGAATCATTTTTAATCCCCTTTTTCTTTTCTTTCTTTCTTTTGTTCTCTTTTTTTTTATATGTCAGAATTACTATATTTGGATAGTCTTTAATGATTTTGAACTTCACTATCTTCTTCTTAAAGTTAAAAAGTTTTTACATTTCTTCACTTAACAAATTTATATTAACTTAAAGATTTCATAAAGTTTAATTCTTTTCTTTTTACATGAATCTTTTAAGATTTTTAATACTTCAAAAATACAAATTTCCTTTTACTAAAAATAGAAAAACATAGTCTTATTCTCTTTTACCAAATATCTTAGCCTCTAGAATTAACATTTATNAGTAATCTATCTTTTCTGAATATAATGGGGGTAACTTCATTTGTCTTTAAAAACAATGGTAACAACCCATCACTGGATTTGACAAATCTCGAATTCAAGTTAGAAATTTTATGGAGGAAAAGCCATATATTAGGTATAAATTGGATTTGTACGCTTAGGCTAAAGGATAAACTACAATGGGGTGGCCCAATATAAGGAGATTGCTGAGATGTTAAGTTCTGACATTAATAATTGAAGCCAACTTTGCAGCCAAGATGATTGAGAAATAGATGTTGGATGAAACTAGTGTAGATGAATATCATGTATTGTGTAATCTCAAAGGTGAGTGCAGAGTTGAGCCAAATGTTCATGATCGGAGGGCACAACAAAGTATGCAGTGGCATCCAAGATACTTTGTGCAATGCTGCTGCAACATGACAAAGCTAAAGCACCATGCCAGATGTGCATGGATTTCTTAGTATTATTGAGGTGGAACAGATGGAAGTGAAGGTTGGGATTGTAAGAACATGCACACTTGTGCAAAAATTTTAATCTCTAAAGTTGTGATTGTGAAAGCGAGCAAACATGATTAAATTGAACCCATTGATGTAATCGAAGATTGAAATTAATTCCAATCATTTTGAGATTAAAAAATACTAATCGACTATTGAAAAGAATTTCATACATATCAGATAATGCCTTCATGGCATCTGTTATCATCTTGATGAGAATGTTGAATGTGTCGTTCATATTAAGAAATAGGTAAATGGTTCCTAGTGTTTATCTGTTCACTAACTCCTACTCTTATTGATCAGTTGATTGTGGCTATATTAAGAAATTGTTTTTAGGTATAGATAGACTTCTATTTGCATCTTCAAGAACAAAAATTTTTGGGCATCAATTGATTTTAATCTTATCGTCCTTATGCTCAAATCTGAAAACTTCTTAAACCAAAGTTCTAACACCAATTAGACTAATAAGAAAAACTTTAAGCCAAAAAGGGGGTGGGGATGAGAAAATAAACACCAACGATCTCAAACACAAGTCATAAATGTATGTGATTCGGTGAAATTCACCTATGACCATGACTAAATATTAAGAAAATATTTCACTAAGCTTCAAAAAAGATGTATACAATGATATTACACTTGACATGAAAAAAGACAAAAATATAATTTTATTTATATTAATAGTTGAAAAGAAACACAATCAAATGTTACCAAGATAAGGGTAGTTAGAAAGATAGGGCTGCAAGTAAAGAAAAGCTTTGATGATGTTTCAAATTCTTTTTTTCTTAATCGCAAGAACATTTTTCTCTCTCACTTTCCCTCTACCTCTTCTTTCCTTCTTCCATTTATTTACTCATGAATGTGGGATGTGTTATAAAATCACCATTAAATACTTTGGTAGCATTCATTGAAGAATTGGTAGCATCCAATTAAGACTGTGATAACCTCCATTTATGAATTCATGGTAGCTAATATTTAGGGCTTTATGATAGGGACCACTGAGAACTATTTGGTAGTCATCATCTTCAATAATTAAAATTTTTTATTCCACACTTAACAAGGTTTACTAAATAATAATAGGAATAAGTTAAATGTACTTACTTATTTTGTGGACTACTTCTCTGAGTCAAAATAAAGATACAAGAGAAATCAATAACCAAAGCCATCATGAAATGTTTAAGGTTGAGATATTTAGCTGAATAATTAATTTGACAGTCATGACTGGTATTGGCATCCTATGATCTTTTAACCAATAGTTTAAGGTTTTATGTGAAAGCTTTGGTGTCCACATTAGGTTCTCTATTAACCATCCATTGACTAATAGCTAAGCAAAAGCGACAAACAAACCATCATGAACCTACTAGATAGAAAATGATTACCAAGGAGTTAAGGTATAAGGATTTCATTGATATGTATGGTGGGTTAATATGTCGGTTCTCCTTACTATCACTACCGAGACACTTTTCTTTGGCTCTTGGCACCAAGATCATCATGCTTGTCAAGTTCCATAACAACTTTAGTTGTGTCCAAACTACCATCACCTTTATCATCAACTATAACCTGAGCCATCCACAATGAGCAAGACATGTAAGACGTTCTTGACTTTCAAGAAGAGCATGAAAAAGCCGCTATGTGCAACAATATGTAAAAGCCTTGAATAATCCACCTATTAAACCCCCACTACAGATGATCAAGTTTTCAATTTGATGACTTAGGGTCTGTTTGGGGCAGCTGCAGCTTATTGAATAATCTGTTGATAAGCTGATTAAAAATAATCTGCGGATAAGCTAGGTGCGGTGGCTAATACAAATTTTTATTTTTTTGGAAAAGTCATACAGCTGCCAGAAAGCTGTCACTGCACCTAGATAGGTGCAGTGTGAAAACGCTGTTTTCAACGTTTTGAAAACGCATAAACTGTCAAAAAGCGGTTTACCCAAACAGGTTAGGTGCGTTTTCAAAACGCCACCGCACCAAATAAGTTGCCCCAAAACGGGCCCTTAATGTTGAGAAGAATAGAAGCCCTTGGTTGGCTGAAGGAGATGAGAAGTAAACTCTTAATTGATTTATGACATTTATAAAAAATAACCATGAGGATCAAGGGAATATAGACTATATTATGGTTATTAGCGAGAATTGATAAGAACATGGAATACTAGCAAGCTTAAACCATTTTATGCTTAAGGCCTCATTTGAAACAACAATATTACAGGCTTTTGTATTTTTAAAAGTAAAGAAAAAAGTTTTATATTTGGTTGTACTACTATCCAAAAAATGTTTTTTTTGTAAACCTTCATTCTTAGTGTAATTTTGGAACTTATTCTCATGGTGCCTTACCGAAGTGGTTCATGTGTGACAAAAAGTAAGAAAATACCCTTCATAGCTTCGCACAATCTCACAATCACAACTTCCACTTTTATCTCTTCTTGCACCACATCACTAATAAATTTCATTCAACTTCAGAAATATTATTTGCCTCCAAGCGTCAAGTGTATGCGCAACTTCGCCATATTACTGACCTCCCACACAATCCTCAGACGTCGCCATTCTCGCAATATTCTCCAATCATGAAAATTTAGTTCCACTTAATCGAAGTATTAGGTGCCTCAAACTCACATTTTAAGACTGCAACAATACATGATATTCACCTCCGTCAGCTTCGTCTTTTCCTCCATAACATAAGCTATAAAATTAGCCTCAATTCCCGACGATAACTTCCAACATATTAACAATCACCCAACACAAGATCAATTTTGTCAGAGTTAATCTTCCAATGCAAGCATAGCAACGCAATTTATACCTTATAAATACTAATCTTCTCCTTAATTTTTCAACCTAATTTCATGATCGGTGAAATCCAGGATAGTGGTAGTTAATAAAATATGAAGAAAATTGCCTCTATGATACTCTAGAGAGTAAGATATCCATTACAAAGAGAAATCACCTATGTTTGATCACCGTTAAGTCCCAATATTAACATAGCCTTAGATAAGTGGCATGAAAAACATGAAAATTCACTCAATGTGCTTTTGAAGAGGAGAAAAGAGTGAGATCAATGTTATTAGCAAAGAGATAAGTAGATTCTCTATCGAAGTGCATGGCATCGCTAATTAGCGGTGTGTATGTGACTTAGGTCATCTTTTTGCCTCAAACTCTCTTTTTTTTTCTCTTAAAATAATGATTAGAAAAATTTTAAGAATAAATTAAAATAAGGGGAGGTGAATATTAAAAATATATCACCAGACTTTCTGTCAATTCTCTATTCCCATCAAATAACCACCACTCTAAGATGTTGTAAGATAAACCTACTACTTAAATTTCAACTTTTTTTTAAATTATAAATGTGATTCATTTTAATAGTTTAATATTATGGTTGTAATTCAACAATTTATTTAATTAATATAATTAAAAATTTATATAAATCACATGAATTTAGAATTTTAGGTGATTACATTTAAATTGAATGTGTTGCATTGCTAGTTCTATTTGATATGAATGTGTCAATTAAAATTTAATTAATTCATGTCTTTTGAAAATTTAGAGATGCTACTCATATTTGATATAAATACTCTTTTACATATTTGCATTGAATCAAGTATTAATTAGAATGTATGCTAACAACATCTGAGCTCCATGATTATTATGATTTGGACTTGGATAAAAGGCTACATATTAAACCAAATTATACTAAGCATAAATATGGAAGTTATTATCTGAACAACTAATAAGATTCTATAGTATTTTTATAATATCACAAGAAAATTTTAATGATTGAAGCTAATATTTTATAACATATCAAAATTAACTCTATTGTATGCTCCTAAAATTGATACATACTAAAAAACTGAGGTTTTATAAAGCCTTAGTTAACATCTACAAATGATTAAAAGGAGTTGCAATGCAAGGAAGTGGTCAAGTTTGATCACTAAGCTAGTATAATNCTAAATAATAATAGGAATAAGTTAAATGTACTTACTTATTTTGTGGACTACTTCTCTGAGTCAAAATAAAGATACAAGAGAAATCAATAACCAAAGCCATCATGAAATGTTTAAGGTTGAGATATTTAGCTGAATAATTAATTTGACAGTCATGACTGGTATTGGCATCCTATGATCTTTTAACCAATAGTTTAAGGTCTTATGTGAAAGCTTTGGTGTCCACATTAGGTTCTCTATTAACCATCCATTGACTAATAGCTAAGCAAAAGCGACAAACAAACCATCATGAACCTACTAGATAGAAAATGATTACCAAGGAGTTAAGGTATAAGGATTTCATTGATATGTATGGTGGGTTAATATGTCGGTTCTCCTTACTATCACTACCGAGACACTTTTCTTTGGCTCTTGGCACCAAGATCATCATGCTTGTCAAGTTCCATAACAACTTTAGTTGTGTCCAAACTACCATCACCTTTATCATCAACTATAACCTGAGCCATCCACAATGAGCAAGACATGTAAGACGTTCTTGACTTTCAAGAAGAGCATGAAAAAGCCGCTATGTGCAACAATATGTAAAAGCCTTGAATAATCCACCTATTAAACCCCCACTACAGATGATCAAGTTTTCAATTTGATGACTTAGGGTCTGTTTGGGGCAGCTGCAGCTTATTGAATAATCTGTTGATAAGCTGATTAAAAATAACATGCGGATAAGCTATTTTTATGGAAAAGCCATACAGCTGCCGGAAAGCTGTCACCGCACCTAGATAGGTGCGGTGTGAAAACGTTGTTTTCAGCGTTTTGAAAACGTATAAACTGTCAAAACGCAGTTTACCCAAACAGGTTAGGTGCGTTTTCAAAACGCCACCGCACCAAATAAGCTGCCCCAAAACGGGCCCTTAATGTTGAGAAGAATAGAAGCCCTTGGTTGGCTGAAGGAGATGAGAAGTAAACNCTAGAATTTTAGGTGATTACATTTAAATTGAATGTGTTGCATTGCTAGTTCTATTTGATATGAATGTGTCAATTAAAATTTAATTAATTCATATGTCATTTGAAAATTTAGAGATGCTACTCATATTTGACATAAATACTCTTTTACATATTTGCGCTGAATCAAGTGATAATTACAATGTATGCTAACAACATCTGTGCTCCATGATTATTATGATTTGCACTTGGATAAAAGGCTACATATTAAATCAAATTATACTAAGCATAAATATGGAAGTTATTATCTGAACATCTGATAAGATTCTATAGTATTTTTACAATATCACAAGAAAATTTTAATGATTAAAGCTAATATTTTATAACATATCAAAACTAACTCTATTGTATGCTCCTAAAATTGATACATACTAAAAAACTGAGGTTTTATAAAGCCTTAGTTAACATCTACAAATGATTAAAAGGAGTTGCAATGCAAGGAAGTGGTCAAGTTTGATCACTAAGCTAGTATAATAGAAATTTAAACTCTAAGTAGGAGATTGATTAGTGTGAATTCAAAATTTCTAATTATTAAAATGATGGTTACCAAAGTCTTAAATAGAAGCAATGATAAAGTCATAAAAGGAGCCTAACACAAAGTCTTAAATGAAGGCTAGCTACCACAAAAGTTTGTAATAGTGATTAATCATTAGTGATTGAAAGGTAAAATCTTCACTATATAAATCTAAGTAATCCTCACTTATAATGAATCCCACTGTCATAAACAAAAAAAGATAGAACCAAAAAAAGAGGAGATGAGAAGACAAGAGAGGAAGAAACTCCAGCAGTAGAGAAGAGAAGAGAGAGAAGCATCACAATCCTTCTCTCCATATGCAGTCCTCATATTCATAACAAGTGGTTGTCTCTTTTCATTTATTAACATAGACAAAGGATTANATATATAAATCTAAGTAATCCTCACTTATAATGAATCCCACTGTCATAAACAAAAAAAGAGAAAATAAAAAAAAAAGGAGATGAGAAGACAAGAGAGGAAGAAACTCCAGCAGTAGAGAAGAGAAGAGAAAGAGAAGCATCACAATCCTTTTCTCCATATGCAGTCCTCATATTCATAACAAGTGGTTGTCTCTTTTCATTTATTAACATAGACAAAGGATTATTTTTATCTTTATTCATGTGAAGTACAATCTTTACCCTTATACATCTTTCGAAGTTTAGTAAAATATTTTCTTTCTTTGTGGTTTAAAATGTAGATTCAGCAAACCACATAAATTTGTGTATTGTGCTTGAAATTTGGTGCTTATTATCTCATTCTTATTTAATATTTCATACTTGTTAATCAAGATCCTAATAAGCTAAAGAAGAACCAAATTTGGGTAATATACACTAATGGTTAAATCCATTATCAACCTAAAAGATTAAGTGGAAGAAGTAGAGAGTTTAGACAGGACATATATGGCATTAAAAGCAGGGTGGTGAGCACTGAATGCTAAGCATAACCTTCAAGCCAATAGCGTCCACCAAATAAGTTGGGTCGGTTCGGTGAGCCAAATATAGTCTAGGAAGGTTTATTGTAGTGTAGCTTCAAGAACATCCTGCCATTCGGATTACCATCATTAAGTGTTGACAAAGAGATGCTATGTTGTCAAAAAATGATTACTCTTTCCTAAGTCACTAGATAATTTGAGACTCAATCTAATCACAAAGAAAATAAAATAAAGTCTATAAAATAATCAAATAACTTCTTAAGAAATATCTTTTAAAGAGGAATAGAAAAAATGCATCCAACCAAAGCAGAACCCAGAAAAGAAGAATAAATTGCCTAAAAAGTATAAAAAAATGAAACCTACCAAAAAATTTTCAAAAATGACAAGAATCACATAATTTTAAAATGTGATGAAGTATATTTATTCACTAAAAGAAACAAATAATGACACTTAAATCTACCATGTCATAGTGATATAGGAAGCTAAGGTGCAGTTACTTATAAATAGCTAGTGACAAGAAGAAACGAAATAGCTGAGACTGTGATTACGAAGAAAAAGGACATTGTGATCACTCATTAGTGTCTAATATCGAGAAACAATGTCAACACAACATTTTACCTAAAATGTCAACTTAATTTAGAAAATCAAATAGAAATATGAAAGAAGTTGAGATTTACACTGAGAAGCTTTACTGTTACTGTTGTTCCAATACGCCCTCGGAGTTTTTGGGCTGCGGCTTCACTATTAATTCCAGCAACACTTTCTCCTAAAGGCAAGACGAGTGTAATTAAAAATGCTTTCCCCGATAAGGTTCACTTCACATTCAATTAGCATGCAAACATGATAAAGAAATAGAAGTTGTGGATATATTAAGGTTTTTTTCACATGGAAACTATTAGAGAGTGCAAAATCTGGAATAGATTATAATGCAAAATGCAAGGTTCAGATACACTCCACGATCAGAAGAAAAAAAAAAGAAAAAAAGAAAGAAAAGTTGTGACTTTATATTTACATTTGAGAAGCACATAAGATATTAGAAAACTATATCACAGATTCCCTCAACAGAAATACTAGTGCTAGATACAAAATATAAGGTTGCTGAACTAACCATCAATTTCAAGAAGCTCATCTCCTTCATGAATACCAGCTCTGGCTGCTGGGCTTCCCTCAATGCAAGACAAAACTATCTGTAAAATGACTTCAACTTGTAAATGACTGAACATCCACATTTAACCATAAAATTAATAAATGGCAACTTTTCAGGAGATTAAAATCAGCTGTAATTTTATGAAGGCTGCATACAAGTGTTGACCTCGTTTTTAGTGATGTCTTAGTTTCTTACTCCCAGAACCCAAAATCTAGCCTTAGGAGTCCCTTGTTGACCATCATAGTGGATTAGTAATGGAACCCACCTCCCGTAGAACTTTCAACCACTTCTTGACTAATTCTTGTGAAGAACTCGCATGAGTGGTTCCAAGCACTCGACTTCTAGTTGTAAGGGCTAAGGACCAACATGTAAAGAGCCCGAAAATGAGTTCCTACAGGATCAAACGGCCTTAGGTGAACCCTCCATGACTCGAATACTCGCAAACGCCGCACTTAACGCACTCGTTACACCGCACACGAAGTTGGCACATCTTTGGCCCGACCGTCGACACACTTGTCCAGAATACCCCAAATGACGAGACAGACCACACTGACGCGTCCGGAACATCGACATTAGCTAGGAAGGACACACATATCACCATGGTTCCGTGCACAAACAAATAACACATTTTTTTTTGGGAAGCAGGTTGAGGTTCAGCCCAAATGCGGTTTGGTTTGAACATGCGCCAGTTGCACAAAATCTCACACGATATTACAATTTGAATCAGAAATTTTGAATTTCAAAAGAAAATCCACCAAATCTCACTTTAATTAGGTGTTATGAGCTTTCCATTTGAATTTCTCAATCAACGGAATCCGTTTAATTCCCGACGTAACGTTTTATCGAAGGGGCGTGATACAAAGATCCCATTTTCTTCCCATCGCTTCCCAGCTCGCCTCGCCTCACCTCTCTGCAATGAAGCCGAGCTCGCCTCATCTCTTCTCTCTGCATCGAAGTTCCGCTCTCCTCCTCCTCACGCAGAAACCCTAGCCTGCTTCGACTTGCCCCCGCCAGGCTCACCATCTCTAGGCCGAAGGCCGGATAGCGCTCCCTCTTTTCTCTCGACAGAAGCTTGACTGCTTGCCCGCCTCCCTCTTCCCCGCGATCAAAACACTCGCTCGGCCTCCTCTCCTCTCTACATCGAAGAACCCTCACCTGCCTCATCCTTCTGACTCACCTCCTTCTCGCAGCACCGAGACCGCTCGATCCCACCCCCGCTCGCCTCTCGTCCGCACCGAAGTCGCTCGCCTCTTCTCTGCACGAAGCCCCTTAGCCCTCCCATATACGTCTGATTTGCCTCCCCCTCTCGATAGAACACCTTCGTTCTCTTTCAAAACTCTCTATCGATCGTCCGCCACACTCCCACGCGCAGGTTTGCACTCCCCGATCTTACCTTCTACTTCGATTATTCCTTCGGTTCACCGCAAACCTTTTATCGAAGTATTTGGTTCTAACAATTGAAACTTTCTGAGCTTATTGCATACTACTACTACTGTTCTCAAACATTTGCTATATCAATTACTCCTCTGCATATTTCATGTGGGTTGGTCTGACATTGGAGATAATTTTAATAATGTCTTTTTTTGTTCTTAATACCTAAACATTTTATTTGTGTTAGATTATATTCCAATTTTAATGTTGTCTTCTGAAAACAAATTGCATGATTAGAGAGAATTATGCCTCCACACCTTAAATTATTTGTTATTATTTCTCCAAAACTAACTGTGTCTTGCATTGAACGAAGCCCAGTTCAATTTGATTATGTAAAATTGTCTGGATAATGTCAAGTTATGAACTGGTATGTTTAGACAACTGTTTTTTTTACTATTGTGTGGTTAGTGTACAGATATTTCTTCTCATGCTTCATAGCTCCTATTATTTCATTTTTAATCAGTTTACTGGTTAGGATGATTCAATATCTGTGAACATGTTATTTTTGATGAATTCATACTTCAACTTTTGTTTGGCCTCCTGGAAGTGAGCATGAATGCATTTAACCTGTGATAGTAAACCTGATGTGAAGAGTCTTCTTTGATGTGGTTGACATTACTGGTTTCCATTATCAATTTGCTAGAGTTAGCACATTTATCCTCTTCAGTTCTATGGGTCATTTTTTTTGTATACTTGAATATCACCACTCCATAAAAGAATGAAAATGAAAAAGTTTTAAATATTTCATCCATATGCACAAAGACATTGTTTTATGGTTGTTTTGAACACGAGTTTGGAGCTATTTGAAAGTGTCGTTGTGGGTTGTAATTCTTGGTTTCATTTCGTGTCTTTTGGGTTGCATCTTTTTAGTCTATTTAGTGTTTTTGAGCTTTATTTTTTTTACTCTGAATTGTGAAACATTCAGGCCGATCAAAATACTGTTTTGGAATAGATTTAAGTACTCTTCTCAGGGGTCGATTTAATTACACTTTTTCAAAGAATTTAATTTTTTTTTTAGGCCGGTTCACTTGTTGATTCGTTCCTTGGCTTTGTTAGCTTTGGAAGTGGGTCGGTCTCCTCTTTTCATTTGTTTTATTATTTTGTTAAATGGTTAAGTCAAAAAAATGGAAGTTTCTGATTTAATTATTTGGAAGACACTTAGAAATTTGAGGATTAGTTGAAAAAATACTTCATAGAGGGTAGAACACTTTGAATCACTTTAAGCACAAGTTAAAGTGTAGGCTTCCTAGATTTTAGGAGTACACCCGAGGTGAGAGTCCATCTATCTAATTCTCAGCATAAGCTTCGTAGATTTTAGGAGCACACCCGAGGTGAGAGTTCATCTAACTAATTCTCAGCATAGGCTTCCTAGATTTTAGGAGCACACCCGAGGTGAAAGTCCATCCACCTAATTCTCAATATAGACTCCCTAGATTTTATGAGCACACACTAGGTGAGTGTTCATCCACCTAATTTTCGAATAAATAATGAAACTTGACACTTGATCCTGATTCACAAACTGATTAAGACACTAGACATGAAAATGCACCGAGGCGTAGTCCATACTTTCTTAATTAAATCAATAGTGAAATTCCCTCAATGACTTAACCTACAATGAAACTCAGTGTGTCGGGATTTGAGCTTGGATATTACACTCAATTCCTCCTGGCAATTGGGGAAATTTGTTAATGCCACTTATGGATCATCGGACTACGATAAGCCTAAGGTCTAAGTGGCAAGGGCAATGACGGCATTGCTTATGTGTGCTTAAACGATGGATACAAAGTGATCTTATTAGAATAGTATCTCCTACCTCAAAGATCTTCAATAAGGGAGAGAAAATGATCCATGGTACTATTCGCCGATTCTTGGTGGGATCGTTGCCCCCGACACTCTTAGGTTGTCAATAGTTCTAGCACAATTAGAGTGACTAACCTGTGGACTATACAACTTTACAAAACATTTACAAAAATAAAAAATAAAAATTTCTTTTGCATGTTAAAAAGAACTATACATAAAAAATACTTGAACAATAGCTTTTGCATTAAAATATTTCTATGAAAATTTATAAAGGTCCACGGCTAGTCATTTGGATTGAGGTTAAGGACTGTCTTCTATAGATTGTCGGGCTGGTAACTCTTGTTCAAGATCGGTAAGCACACAGTCCAGCTCTGAGCCCCACACTTTTACCAATGTCTTACACCCAATCCTGATCTTTCATATGTGGCTAAGGGTTTCTTCTGCTCGTGATTTTTACGACTCATTTTTCTGACTATTCGTACTTGGTTTTCTCGTCTTTTTTATTTTTCTTGTGAGTTTATTTAAATCTGTCGCAAGTCATGCTACGCTCACAATATTAATCACGCAATAGTAACAGATGCCCGGGTACGCTTTTACAATTTATCTACTGCATTTTACCGTTCAAGTACATTTTATTTACCTGCAATTTGCTTATTCTGCATGCAAAACCAAAACCGAAACAGAACAAAACCAAACTTTAACACCAAAACTGTGAAGCATAAACCACCAATCTCAAACACTTTAACCCTGGAGCTATCGCGACGACAGAAGGTTCAGAGCTAAATTCGTGGGCAACATGACGAGGAACTCAGACCGAGCAGTAAGAGGATCTTCTTCGACAATCTCTTTCCTTAGTATAATTAACAACCCATAGGACTTCGAGGCAGCTCGCCTAGCGCGATGTAAGTCCTCATCCCTTTTTAGGCTCCTGCACAACTATGTTGCACAGCGTAAGTCCAAATTCACTTTAGGTTCTGAGGATGTCGTGTGGTACGACGTAAACCCTCTTTTCTCTGCGGGCTATTTGCATAATCAGATATTATGCAAATGTAAGTCCCAAATAATAAAATTGACAAAATTAAACACCTAAATAACATCGTCACCAAAACTCGGCCAAACATTAGAATAGTTTGGGAAGTCACTGAGGTTTCTCCTCAGGATCTGTGACTTCCCCTATTTTTTCCTTTCTTTGGTCTCCTGAAAATAACTGTTCCTATTTGAGTCACTCCCACTTGTTTTTCCCCATCCTACCGTGAAAACTTAAACATTGAAATCTTGAAAACTAGTACCTCTGATCATTATTGAGAGTTTTTTCTAGTGACCCCGTCATTTGTGATGTAATTGACTATAGAGGCTTGCCTTTATAGGGAACTTGAAACCCAGGTAAAATAAACCCTATCTAATCTTTGTATTAGATAGGAGAATATGTCGGTGACGCATAAAAGGTTCGCGGACCAAATGGATGTCACAAATCTTTTAGTTTGCAAGTTGGATCTATCGCTGAGATATACACTTATCTTTCGGGAGAGTCTAGAATTCGCAGTATCAGGCACGATCATGTAAATTATTTGACGAATGAGATGCATTTGGTCTCTTTTTTTTTTTAAATTAAAACATTCTACTTTCAAAACTCAAACTATATACCTTTATATTAAATTAAATTTCAAAAATTATTTTCATATTTTCAAATCATCAAAAAGTTGACCAACAACAAGGAGCACTTGAACTTTATAGATCCACAAGCCCTACTTTCATTAGAACAGCTTCGAATAAATTAACAAGGTATCTTTTAAGTAATGACTCCACCGAGTGGTCCTTGTGGGGATAACATGCAGCTATTGTTAAACATGCAAACATAAACATGCCCAATATTAGTGATTCATCCATTTTAGAAAAACGAACTTCCTGCTTTGTCAATGAGCTTCATATTTATGAATTTGTTCTAACTTTATTATATCAAGATGCATGATCTGAGGACAATATGTTTCTTGGATCTCTATGAATAGTTCATGGGTTTGTACCTAACATTGTGCTCACTTATCATGAATAGAATGTTTTGGATAGATTTCTATCTTTAAAATAATAAAAACTTTGTTTCAAATGTTATACCTT
The DNA here is from genome assembly GCA_002079205.1 of Phalaenopsis hybrid cultivar. NCBI lineage: Eukaryota > Viridiplantae > Streptophyta > Magnoliopsida > Asparagales > Orchidaceae > Phalaenopsis > Phalaenopsis hybrid cultivar. The sequence goes on from JXCR01035166.1 coordinate 61,631, forward strand.
CGAAGAGGCATAACTTTATTCCCAGATACAAGCTAAATTAAGGCAGTTAATACCAATACAACCATAACAACTTTGCGTAATAATGCGTATATGGATAATAGGTATTACTTTAAAACTTCTGAAGTGTGGCCACTTATAGCTGCAATTAATATATCTTTGCCATACAAAGGTAGATCAATTAAGAATACCAGCACCATAAAATCAGCACTGAGAGAAAGGAAGATTACTAATTGCTACCAACCAAGTGTCCAGAATGAGGCTCAACATTTATGAAAAGGCCAATTCCTTGCAAGTTCCCATCGCTACCAATTCTGAAGCTTTGAAATTCTTGCATATTAAAGCAGTTCTATCAATTATAACAACTATGGCACAATGTATACAACTCCCTTAAATGAAAGATTATAGTTAAGAAAAAATAGAAATCAGGTCATCTGCAGAATCTATCATGCAGACAAGATGAATGCAGAGTTGCAGCTGAATCTTTTATATATTTTTTTCTAACATCCAAAAACAAAAATTGTTCGTCTATTCAAACTATCCAATTGCTGGTCAGCAAAATCTTGCAAAGGAATGTTCCTCAGGCAACAAAACTGTAATAAAAAAGAGAGGATTCCCAAGCCCAAATACTTCAGGCCTGTAAGCTCAAAAACTTATATGATTATCTGTAGAACGAATTTGTATGGACGATAAAAGAAAGGAACACAACAATATGTATTTTCGAACCTTTGGGCTTATTAATTTTGTGAAAGGATCACCAAGTGTCCAAAGCATTCCCCTGATCTTGCTATATGCCACATCTGCTGATTTCAGTGGAAACATTTCTACCATAGTTTGTTGCAGCTTTGAATCCCAATCTAGATTGCAAGGCATTTTATCAACAAATATATCAAGAGAAAACCCAAACGGCCAGAGTAGAATTCACCAGAGGTCCGAAATCACCTATAAAATAATAACTAATTTGCTAGTGTCTTAAAGTTAAATTAGTTCACAATTTCATTGTGAGATTGTCGGCAACTTTTTCCTATAATATGCTATATTTTCATGTGATGCACTACGCACAAAAGAATACAGAATAGTAAACACTTAAAGAAACACCAACTCTAATGTGAACCATGAACTACCCTCGCCTAACAATTATCTGAAAACATATGTACAAGCACCGACCAAAAAAATTAATAAATAATTTTTTAGTGAGTGCTAATTTGTTTGATTGTATATAGAAAATATGTTCTGAAATTGCTGATTTAAAAGGCTTGTTGTTGTTGTTGTTGTTGCTGTTGTTGTTGCTGCATTTTGTGTTTAAGAAAATCATTACATTTAAGGGGATTTAAAGAATAATTCCAAAAAAAAATTTGTGAGGGCTAATTTGTTTTTTTTGTAGATAGAAATATGTTTTGAAAAAGCTGATTTTATTTTTACTTATTTTTGTCTCTGAAATTAAATCATTACATTAAAGGGGACTTTAAGAAGATTTCTAAGCTTAAAGGTGGAACGATCAAATTGTATCATTATGCAAAACAAGCTTTTTAAACTTCAAGCAACCAAATAATAACTGAAAAAAAAAAAGAACTTCCAGATTATTCTTCACATGGCCTGATTGTTCTAATTCAGCTAAATTTTGCAAATATTTAAACGAACCCTGATGATTAAACGTAGGATCAATGAAAGTCTCCCGTACTAATCCCCACACCTCAATCAGTGTCCGCTGTACCGTATTCACCTAAAACACAGCAGCTCTAACTCAGAATCACCAGCAGAAAAAAAAAAACATTCAAGAAAATCTCTTAACCACTGTGACTTTATCTCGTTTTATTCACCTCACGAGCTTTCGAGACCGGGAAGGCCACCGTTAGGGATTCTGCCAAAGCCATCGCGTCGCATCCACTAGTAGAGACAAGCACCGCCGCCGTCGCAGCCAATACGCTCTTCACAAGAAATTTTTCCGGCGATCGATCGGATCCATCCACATCGAATCGGACGGTTTCGCCATGGCTACGCCCCTCTGACTTCTTCACAGTACATGAACGGAGCTTCGGTTTGAGAAGGGATAGACGGGTATTGAGTAGTTTCCGGGGGTTAGAATAGAGTTTCAGGAAAGTGACGGAGGAGAGACTTCGGGCATTCAGCTCCATTAACCCTCTGCCTCTCTCGAGAGTTGGAGAGAAGTGACAGGGAATGGAATGCAGTGACAAAAAGATACGGATGGAGCCTACTGAGTTTGTGGCGGGAGTGATAGTCGGGAGTTACAAGGATTTTACAAAAAAATAAAAAAAAAATAATTAAACATGGAAACGAGTACGCAAAAAGGAGCGTCGGTTGTGTGCTTTGCTTTTTGGTTGGATTATTTAAACATTTCATTTTAACAATTAATTTTTTTATGGTTAGTTGACCCTTTTTCTTCTGGGTGTTTGAATTTTTTTCTTTGATTTTTGGGTTTTGTTTTATATTCTTTCTTCTTTTTTTTTGGTTTCTAAGATTTTGTTAGTGTATGTCTCTAGTTTTTGTGCTTTTTCTCTGGTTTACTTTTGAAGGAATGAAGATCTTTGGATATGAAGATGTGGTTGATGTTATTGTTGTTGTTGAAGGAAAGAAGATCTTTTGTTAGTGTAAACTTGTTTTTTTTCTTTTTAATGTTGTTTATTTTATTTTTAAGTGAGTTGTATTCTGAGTTATCTTGTTATTACTCTTTGTTCTTAATTCAATAAAACTGTGTGCCCTCAAAAATTTTCAAAAGAAAAATAGATTTATGATATTTTTAATTAAAAATTATAATTAAAAGTGATTTTAGATAAAAAGATCTTTTTAATATGAAATATGCATGAAGAATAAACTTCATATTTGCTCACATAAATCATAGTTCTTTTTTTTTCTTGCAGGATGAACATTTAAATCTATCATCTTGGGATTTATTATTTTTTTTTTCAACCAATATGCTAAATATTCGAGCACAACATATCTAAATTCTTTGCCCAGTCAAATCTTGGTTGATCACTCGTGTTATACTTCTCACCACGATAAAATCTTGTTAAAATCTTTAAGCAAATCTTCAGAAAGTTTCTTACTCAACAAAATTAATTATTTTATTTAATTTAAAATCCATTCGTGAACACTTTCAATGCCAAAAATCTTCTAGGTTAAGACACAAAAGAGAAAGAAGCACCTCTAAACATTTGATTTAAATTTGATCTTAAAATCATGATATGAGGTTTGAATTAAAGTTTAAGAAATGCTACAAATTTAATATGATGTTCGAACTGAAGTTGGAGCATGATTTAAGCCTCATAATATATTCTCGCGTTATGTTTAGCTATCTTTTAAGTTTGAACCTTGTTTGAACATTTGAATTTGAACTTAGGGTTCAATCTTTGGTTTAAAATGGAGGTCCCAAATTGGGTTTGAAAATAGTTTGAAACTTCTATTTTGGGCACTGAGCCTTTGTCAAAACTAATTTTAACTTATTTATTCAAATTATCTGTTCAATTATTAGCTTCAAAATAACAGTTTCAAATAATAATTGAACTAGGTTTAATTTCGTACCATAAACTTATTTATTCAAATTAGATGAGTGTTGCTATGTTGTAGCTTATAGTGAAGGTAAGACAAAATTTCTTTTGAATTTTTGAATTGGTTTCAATCACTAGGTTGAGGTTTTTTGTATTTCCTCTAAGTAGAAGATTAACAAAACCACCATAAATAGAACTATTAATAATTTCTTATATGGTTACAACAACTTCAAGAATATTCTTCTTAAAAAGGACTTAACGGAGTGCATAATTAGAGTAAATGATTGAAAGACAGATATATGATTTGATATTAATGGACCACTACTTAATCATGATAGAAATAGTGATGTATTTGCTAAGATACTCATGATGGTTGAACAAGATATATATATATATATATATATATATATACACACACACACACACACACACACACACACACACNTACATATGCAAAAAGAAGTTATCATAGATAAGTCCTAAAGGGTTGGACAAAAAACATAATCCACACAGAGGGAAATGTCTTGGAAGCTAAGAGAAGGATTAATAAGAATGCCCCTGTCCACTGTTTTTGGTTTTTTTTAAAAAACTTGGAGTCGCAAGCTTGTCTATATATATGTCGTCGTCGTATGATACCCCTTTCCAAAAAAGTCTCCCTCTTGGATTATATAGAATAATTCGAAGATGAAAAAAATTGAAATAGACGAGATATATAATGAAAAATTAAAAAAAAACATGGAGCTTATGTACAGTAATCCTCGTGTGATAGGTCAAAAATATACATTTGAACAAGATCAGATCAAAAAACCTCAAAACAGTATCCACGAAGTAAATCCTTACATAAGCCACCCATAACCAGATAACTAAAAAAAAATTATTTAGGATCAAGAGCACATCTAAAGAAATGTATCACTTTAGTTAATTACATCTTGATGGATACCTAAGAATACTCTCGATAAAAAGAGTCTTGCTTACATTATCATGAACCATAAATAGGTCACCAAAAGAAAGATTATTTCACACGAAAATCTCAATAATTTTAAAGCTCTCGCTAAGCCACAAGGCAGAGAGTGAATCTCACACATCCCAATGGGTAGCAGCTCATCTGCATACAAGGCTCACAAAATAATCATGTTGACTCATAGTGTCCACACTATGCTTTCAAGGCCTAACTAAGACATAAGGTCAGAGAGTGAATCATTGTATCCCAAATGGGCGATAGTCTATTCGCAATTGGGGCCTACGAGACGACACGAATGAAGTCATAAAGGAAGACAGGGCTCAAAAGTGCTCAACAAATGATAGGTAGAGTAATCTTAATTGGCTAGAGAAAATCGGGTCATAATATCACGAATCTGTCATCCCAAGCTATTAAGACTCTAAGTTTCTTGGCTGTGAATGTAGTCAACCCAACACAACTAGATATCCATTTTCGACAACCCGTGAATTGCATAGTTTAAGGAGATCTCGACAACCCTTAGGTAAAAAAAGGAAACTCTAAATCCTATGACCCTATAAAGGTAGAGCTCACAAAGGTGGGACTTCTCACCATAAAAATAACGAAGATGCCACTAGAAGGAAGAGAGAAGAGAGATCGAATTATAAAATTGAAAACATTCTCAACAAATGACCTACTCCTCGTTTGGGTTAGGGAAGCCTCTAACACCATAGCTTGCTAAACAACCACCTAAGTATAAAACTTATGTTGGGCTAGTACACTTGGGCTTCTTCTTGGGGCATGCAATCTCATGCAATTATCTAGTCCTAAGCATGCAGACCCTATTAATATGACTAGAGATATGTCCATGCTATGTAAACCATTTTAAAACCTACTTGAAGGCCATGTAGAAAAGTAAAGTGCTAGTTTTAAAATCTTAAAAGATTTTAATCATAAAATTTTGTTTAATCATAATCTCTTGTTAGGATTTTTATAGAAAAATTATAATATTAGGGTCCTTAAAGAGCCTAATTTATAACATTGGATTCCCAGAAAAACCACAAGGTAAAAACAGTGAAGCCAAGTCAATCACACTACAAAAATGAAAGCAAGCCAAACATGAAATAATAAACATAGACTAGGTGCCTCGTGGTCATAAACATATTCTAGAGAAGCAAAAAAAAATTGTCAGGCTTCGCATATACATGCCTGGTCCTAATGTTATACGTACAAAAAGTAAAATTGAGATATGAGACACGAGCCTTTGCTCCTTGTCTCTACAATGTGGTTCCGTGCCTTAAGTGCCTCAAAACTTGTGCATGCATCTTATTTATGATACAAACTAAAATAAGGATGATAAAAGCACATAAAAAAGTATAAAAAAGTCTCAACTTTCATGAAACTCATGTTAGCAGAAGGCTATGCATGCAACTTACTGAACCATGCCCAGTGGGAGGAGAGCTAAACAACATCTACAAGCAAAGGGTTAGCTTTAAATCATTACATATCTTCCTTGTTGGACATGGCTCCCTGCAAAAAAGACCGCCTCTATTATACTAGTGTGTCATTCTCACACCCAGCAAACACACAAAGTAACACGAAAGTGATGCCCAGCTAAGGTAACCAAATTAACAGAGAATTATAGCCAAGACATCAAGAAGACTACCTAGCATCCTAGTTCTAGCCTAGCACACCATCTATCGTAGTGTCTTATCAGAACATTTGTATAGTGCAAGGTAAAGTCTAAGTGTATGACTTTGACATGGTCGCCACATCAACCTCGTCCTAAAGATCTAAGGGATCTAAAATACGTCACTAAAGTGGTGACATTTTCAATAAGTGGCCTCATATATGGCCTAATCTATATAGATTTAAAAGTAGGAGAGATAATAAATAATAGAAAAATATCCATTTCTATAGTTTAAATTATAGGACTATTAAAAGAAGGTATGTAACATGCAAATGACGTACTTTAGAGTTCTTGGAGCCTTAGTATATTCATACACAAATTGATCGTAATACGAAAACTTGTGTTGCTCGTTGAGCTATACTTGCGTGCAATGTTCTTTTAAGTATTACAATTAACAGATGGGCCACTCATCCTAAAGAGTAATATTTGTTGTCAAGGCAACTTGATGATGCACACACAACATGCAAAATATCCCACACATTTTGATTATTTGACCAAGCATGAATAATTACATCAAATGCCAAAGGGTGAGTCACACATTAACAAAATGTAAATGAAAAAGTGCTACATGCAAATGACAAACATACAACAAGTATACCAGGTACATGCTACTTAAAAGAAGGAATTATGCCATCCCTAGGGAGCCTTGCAGAATGTCATGCAACGAGCAAACAAAGGCCACAAATGGGCTTTCATCAAATATAGGAAATTCATAAGGGAATTAATCCGTACCCAAGATGCACTCAAATGAGTGCATGCAAACAAGCAATACGTGCAGCATATGGACAGACAAAGAAAGGTAAGTATACAAAACATTTCAAGTGTCAAATACACTAAGTGACATGATTCGTGTCAATTGAGAATCACATACCTAGGTGGACAAACATTGTGTCTTGCATGAGTTCAGTGGCTAGAAAGCATGACTCATACTAAGCACTATGTGCGATACTTATGACATTCCAAGATAGTTTCATAGTGACTAAGGCAACATGGCTCTTGACCAAGAAAAATATAGTTGTGTCAAATTTATAAATTTGACTCTGCTTTAATGGTGCCAAAAACTTGATGTAGTGTTTTATAAATAATAATGTTAAGCACTTAATGTTGATATTCTACGCAAGTATACGTATCGTTATCAAGTAATATAAGATTTTTTTTTTAATTCTCAAATATCGATCTCATGAGGAAGGTTTAAATTTGAAATGATAAATTAACTAGGAAATTCACATAAGTAAAATGAAATTATTATCACTAATTTTGAATGTTTAAGTTACTATCAAAGCTAAATTATTAACTATTAGCAGAATTTAAAAGTAGGGTTTAAAATTAATAACTACTAAACTATGTTTAAGTAATGAAATTTTCTAATATGAAAAAGCATCTTTCCCACTATAATGAGTTTTTGGTGAAATGAGATGAGATAAATTGTTTAAATATGTATTGTGCCAAATAAGAGCAATTTTAGTTCTCTACCTTGATTCAGTATTATAGAAAATCATTGGCTACTCTTAAGTTTAGTCCCTAAATTCGTGGCTAGGCTAGGAGGATATTGGCTCTCACTCCAAAGTTCCCACTTCTCTTCCCCTGAAAGCTAACTCTCGCTTTAGTTTTTAAACACTAAGATCGAATTGAGGATTTTTAGTCTGTCACTCTAGAAATTTTCAATGCTACACCCAACAAAGTATATTTCCCTATTTATTTGCATGTAATTCCATGAACGAAATAATTCTTCATGAAATTAAATTTGATTCTCACTATCTTATAGAACTCATACTCCATTTCCCGGATCATATGTTTCACAACATATTTTAACAATTCAATTGGCCAGATTTAAAAACTAAATTAAGTTCGGAGTTGAAAAATCATCACAATTTATTTTATATTTTAATTATGCCACATTGAAAAGTAAATTAAATTCGGAGTTGAAAAATCATCACAATTTATTTTATATTTTAATATTGGCACATATAAAATTAAGAGCGGAGTTGAAAAACCATCACAATTTATTTTAAATTTTAAGATTGGCACATCTGAATTATCTCTTCATTTCACCATATCTCAGAGTAGGGAGAAAGATAAAGGAAACTACTCAGACTTCATGAGAAAGATACAACAAAACACAAATTTCATATATAAAAGAAATTCATACAATAATAATAAACAAACAACACTTATCTGAAACTCTTTCTCAAAGCAAATCCCTTGTAGCCTCTCTTAAGAACTGTAGGAAGAAGAAATCTCTCACTTCTCTTCCTCTCCAACACTTCTTAGAGAATAATTCACACCCAAACTCACCACACAAACTTAAAACTATATATAAAATAACTCACTAATGGCGTGGAATGATAAGAAGTGAGCAAAAGGGGCGATGGATGGTGAATAGGAGCAAATAGAGGCGAATGAAGACGAATGAGGATGAAGGAGGATGAAGGAAGGCCTCTTTTCGGATCAATTTTGGCTCTAAAGAGAGCCTAGGGTTGGTTCTCCAATAGGTGCATCAAAAAACTCTTCAAAAAGCATCCAAATTCATTGATTCTTCTAGAAATAGGGCCTGCATCGACATTAGCGTTGTCGGTGCTCATTCTAGCACCGTCAGAGCCAGTGGCTTTTAAATAAATATGTGCTATCTGTCAAACGATGTCGTCGGCCCCAGTCTGACGCCGTCAGTGCTGAATAATTTTTAATTTCTCCATTTTGACTCCAAATTTCATCATTTTTGCTCCAAGTTCTAAAAATCAACAACCTACAATAAAACATAAAAAATACCTTCCATTAAACAATATCACCAAAAATAAGGGTAAAATATGGGTCTAAAAATGCATATATTTTTGGTGTTTCAGCTCTTATGGAAGAGAATTGTGTAACAGGTGGCGTTATATGTGGGACATCTCTTCACAAAGTGTGCAAGCATCAATCCTCATGCATATAATGAAGTATGAGAGAAAGATATTCGTAGGTGCAGATGTTCAAAGAGACATCACAGTAAGTGTGCTAAAATGGACATCCAAACATGTCAAATGCTAAAGAAAAGCATATAAGAAAAACATAAATGCAACATAAAATGAAATATGACAAGAATAATACCCAAAAAAGGGTTTTAATGCACATGAAAATGGATGCAAAAGCAAATTCGACAAGCAGGATGATGCAAACAAGCATACAAGTGTGCACCAGTTGAACAAAGTTGGCCAAAGATGGCCAACCGTCCCGAAGTGATTGGTGGATCGAGCTAGGATGACTGATCGTATCAAAAAGAAAGTGTCATTGGACCAAGATGGCTGATCAAACCCAAGATAGTGTGATCAGACCAAAATGGCTGGTTGAACCCAAGAGATTAAAAAATCAAGCCGGGGCGGTTAATCAAACTAATAAGATAGGGTGATCGACCAAGAATGGTCGATCAAACTGAAAATAAATGGTGATTGAATTGGGATGGTTGATCAAACTTGAGAGATCAAACGATCGAGCGAGGCAGGGATCATGCCGAAAGGAAGAGTAATTGAATCGGACCGATTAAACCTAAGAGATTGAACAATCGAGCCACAACAGCCAATCAAACTAAAAAGATTAGGTGATCAAACCGGAATGGTTGATCAAACCAAAGAGATTAGACAATTGAGTTGGGGCGGCGATTAAAAGAAAAAAAGGTGATCGGTCTGGGACAACCAATTGAAGCTAAGATAAGGTGTTGCCCAAGAAGATCATTTAAACCCCAAGTGATGAGACGATAGAGCCAGGGCAGTTGATTAAACAAAAAAAAGGGTGATCAGATTGGGATGGCTGATTGAACTAAAGAGATTAGATGATTGAGCTGGAGAGACCGATCAAGCCAAAAAGATAAGGTGATCAGACCGAGATGGTCAGTCGAAATAAAGAGATGAGATGATCGAGCTGGGGCTGCCAATCGAATAGAGAAAATAGGGTGATCAAACTGGGATGGTCATTCAAACCCAAGTAAGGTTATTGGCTCAAGATAACCAATCAAACTCAAGTGATCAGATGATAGAGTCAGGTCAGTCGATCTAACCGAAAAGAAAGAGTGATTGAAATAGGATGACTGATCAAACCCAAGAGTCAGATGATTGAGCAGGGCACTCGATCAAACTGAAATGATGTGGTGATCAGATCAGAAAGGTCCATCAAACTCAGGAGATCAGACAATCGAGCTAGGGTGACCAATCAAATTAAAAAAATAGGGTGATTGGCCCAGGGTGACCGATTGATCCCAAGATATGGTGATCAGCTCGAGAAGGCCGATCGAACCAAAGAGAACAGAAGATCAACCTGAGGTGGATGATCAAATAGAAAATATGAGGTGATCAACCCAAAATGACCGATCAAATCCAAGATAAGGTGATTGACTTGGATGGCCAATCAAACCCAAGTGATCAAAAAAATTGTGTAGGGACATTTGATTGAACTGAAAAGAAAGGGTGATTGGACAAAGATTACTGTTCAAACCTAAAAGATCGGACAATCGAGTTGGGGTGGCAATTTTACTGAAAGGAAAGAGATCAGACGACTAGACCTGTTTGGTCAATCAAACTAAAAAGAAATGGTGATTGGACTGGATGGCTGATCAAACCCAACAGAATGGAAAAATATGCATGGGAGGAGATCATACCAACAGAAAAGGGTGATCGGACTTTGATGACCGATTGAACTCAAGATATGGTAATCAGGTTGGGATGGCCAATTAAACTCAAGAGATCTGAGGAAGCTCCAAGTGAATCCTTGTCATAGCTAGACGAAGCTCTCCTTTCTCGAAGGAGATGAAGCCTTCTCCTCCAAGAAAGATGTCGGCGTTATTTCAGGTTGGTTTGTGGGGTTGTCCGTAAGAAGCTGTCGGTCACTGGAATCAAAATCCCTTCTCCTGCTTCGGAAGGACGTTGAAGTATGAAATCAAACTGACCCCATATTTTTCATAGTTTAAAAGAAGGACGTTGAAGTATGAAATCAAATTGACCCCATATTTTTCATAGTTTAAAATGAAAGAGCGCTGTACCTCAAATCCTGTATCTATCCCAAAGGATGAACACAAGACTCGAGGATGAGGCTCGATCAAAATAAACTAAGGAAAGTATGACGTCCGTTTGGTCTGCGAAA
>JXCR01035166.1:87219-113455 GCA_002079205.1 Phalaenopsis hybrid cultivar
TCGTAGAAGCTGACTCGTTTGAAATAAATCCTGAGATTATCCAACTGGTGCAGAACAATCAGTTTGGGGGAACTCCTTTGGAGGATCCCTATTTACACTTATCAAATTTTATAGAACTTTGTGCTATATTTTGTTATAACGGTATGTCAGACGATGCTGTCAGACCAAGGCTTTTTTCTTTCTCACTTAGGGATAAGGCTAAAATGTGGTTATACTCATTAGCACCTAGCTCTATTAAAAATTGGGAGGAGTTAACTAAAAAATTCTTAACTAAGTATTTTCCACCTTCAAGGACTACTAAACTTAGAAAAGATATTATCTCATTTTATCAGTATGAATGGGAATCAATATACGAAGCCTGAGAAAGATTTAAGGAACTCCTAAGAAAGTGTCCACATCATGCTCTGCCTGATTGGTTAATCATTCAAATTTTTTATAATGGGTTAGTAGAATCACTTAGGTTTATAATTGATGCTGCTGCTGTTGGATCATTAATGTCAAAATCATTTGTTGAAGCGTATGCGTTAATTGAAAATATGGCTGCAAACGAATTTCAATGGGCCTCTACAAGGGTAAATCCTAAAAAGGTAGCCAGTGTTTATGATACAGATGAGATTTCAATTCTTGCATCGCAAGTTGCTGCAATATCAAAGAAGTTAGATCAATTTGGAATGAACCAGCCTCAACTCACTCCAGTAAGTGAGGAAAGTTCATTAGGGCATATGATTGATTCTAGTTATCATACGAAACTTTAAATACCATAAACAACCCGTACTCTAACTTTTACAACCCAGGTTGAGAGAATCATCCTAATTTTAACTGGAATCATACTATTGACGGTGGAAACCAAAAAATGGGAAAATAATCATGCAAATCCTAATGGAAGTTGGAATAATCAAGGGAACACAAACTATAGACATACATATCCACCGGACTCTAACAATGATCAACAATTTGAGAATAAGAAGATGTCTATGGAAGAAGTGGTATTGCAAATGAGAACCCAGTTGCAAAGTCAAAATGCTGCGATTAGAAACATAGAGAATCAACTGGGACAAATTGCTAATTCACTTAGCAATAGACCCCAAGGAACACTTCCTAGCAACATTGAGATCAACCCTAAAGAGAACACTAATGAACAAGTAGAAGTTGTCCAATTAAAAAGTGGAAGAGAGATAGAGGATGTGGTTAGAAAAGAGAAAGATGTTGTGAGAGAAACAAAGGAAACTAAAAGACTGAAGAGCATGTTTCTAAGGATCTGAAAAAATTAATATCTCCAATTAAAATCAATTTAAAAAGACCACCACCTCCATTTCCTCAAAGACTTAGACAACATGAGTTGGATAAAAAATTTGCAAAGTTTATGAACGTATTTAAGAAGTTAACGATAAATATTCATTTCGCTGAAGCTTTGAAACAGATGCTAAGTTATGCAAAATTTATGAAGGAGATATTAAACAAGAAAAAGAAATTTGAGGATTACGAGACAGTTGCACTAAGTGATGAGTGCAGTGCTATACTTCAAGAATAAATTTCCTCGGAAACTTAAAGATCATTGTAGCTTTACAAGTCCTTGTGTAATTGGAAAAAAATTATGTGGAAAAGCTTTATGTGATTTAGGATCGAGCATTAATGTGATGTCTCTATCTATATTTAAAAGGTTAGGTTTAGCCGATATTTCTTCCACTACTATAACTCTTCAGTTAACTGATCGATCTATCATTTATCCAAAATGGATTATAGAAGATGTGCTTGTTAAAGTGGATAAATTTATCTTTCCTATGGACTTTATTGTATTAGATATGGAGGAAGATAAAAAATATCCCATTATTTTGGGGAGACCTTTTCTTGTTGCTGGACAAGCTATGATAGATGTGCAAGCTGGACAAGCTATGATAGATATGCAAAATGAAATTTAACTATGAATATTAATGACCATAAAACCACTTTTGATGTTTTAAAGGCTATAAAATATCCAGCTAAGAGAAAAGATGATGATTGTCTTCGGATGGATGAAATTGATTATCTAAGTAAAAACTATTTCCAGAAAAGTTTTGAGAGTAAGTTAACTGATGATATCGAAATGGGCTTTCATGATGAGTCTAAAATATTATTTAAAGAAGACTGTATGTATGTTCAGGAGAGGGGTGAAATGATGCACGTTACCAAAAATAGTAAACTTTTAATTCCATTTGTTGAGAAATCTCATGAACTTAAGATGAATGTACCCTATACTATTTCAAAGTCTACCAATTTAGGAAATTTATCTACACCACCAGTTTTTATATCTTTAGATTTGACTCAATCACAAGAAAAACCTGAATTGAATGATAAACAAGATAAAATTATTGAACTAAGACTTGGAAGAGAATTTGAGGATATATTTCAAAAAAACTTTGAGTTGAGAAAAGAGGATAAGGATATTGAAAGACCAATGGAAGAAATTCTTATGGAATCAGAAAAACTTATTTCCTCAACTAAGATAGATATAGAAAGACCACCTCCACCATTTACTCCGTATCGAGGGGAAGAATTAGAAGATAATTTGAAACAGAAGAGTAACATAAAAGAATTTGATTCAAAATCTGAATTATCTAGAGAGAATCTGATCCAAAATTTGGGAGATCATGAAATATCATATAAATATTCATTTCTTATAAATTTCAAGGATGATATTAATATGCAAATTGAGAAAATTACTAGAAGAATAGAACTAGAAAGAAATATGAGGAACAAGGATAAGAATCAATATGAAAAAGAAGAGCTGAATGAAAAATTAAAAGTTAAGGATTTTATAGTAATCCCTGGATCTGGAAAAGATTGAACGATTGATCAAGGATTACTTAATTGGAATTTTGATCCAGGTGGAATCATTTCTCGGGCTAGCGACGTTAAACCAAGCGCTTTATGGGAGGCAACCCATAGTTATCTCTATGGTTTGATTTAGTATGCTTAAGAGTCATGATTGTTAGTGTTGTATTGTGTTTGCTTTAGTGTTGATTGATATGTTTGTTTGATGTTTGGTAGATGTTTGGATTGTTAGTGTTTTGATTTGTTTTTTGTGTGTCATGAGGGAGATGATTCATTAAATTTTTATAATGGTTAAACTTGTATGTTCTCTTGTAGTAGTTGAATTGACGAGTCCACTACAACTCGAATCTCACCCGGACTTGAGTTTTACAAAAGAAATTACGAATTTTTATAGTGATAGTTCCATCTCAATTTTGTTACTTCCTTTCTTGGATTTTTTTTCATTTGATAGGAGTCGCGAATCTATTTGATGAGTAACTTATGGATGATTTTACATTGTACTTACAACTGCTAGAAGTGCTTAATTATTGAGATATGGTGATGTCTGATGTTGGTGCTCGAGAACCAATATATCAGGGATAATCTTATCTTTGAGATTAAAATCCATAAAATCATTTATAAGTAACCCATATATTTATGTAGGGATTCTGTTAGAAATTGGAAGTAAGTTAGTGAGATGCGATGAGATGGAGGAAGAATTGACCTCATTTATCTTGTTTGTGTGTTTGTGTTTGTGTTACAATTTATTAGAATTGAAGAACATTTTTATATTTCAATGCTGATACATGTTATGCTAGTTAGAACTTTGTTTAGTTAATTTCATTCTGGCATGTTTAGTTTATATTTACTTTCTACTACATGTTTTCTATCCTAATAAATAATTGTAGATGTTTTTTATAGAAATTTGTGGTAGATAAAATTTCTAAACTATTTTTCTTCCTACTTATATTTTCTGCACTAAATATTATACATGCTAAAAATCAAGTTTGGGGGTAGAAAAAAAAATAAAATTTTAAATTGAATATACTTCATTTTAGTTTAATATTATTGCATGCTTGTTATAGGCTAGATTTACTTTCTTATGCTGTCATTCTATCCTGATTATGCATGTATATGAATTTGATAGGATATTGTAGTAGTATGTAGATTTAATTTTTACTTTTTCTTCCTGCTACATTTTATAGAATTAATTGTAAAATATTTAAAAATTTAAGTTTGGAGGGAGAAAAAAGAATAACTTTCAAAGTTAACTTTATTTGTCCTCAGTAACTTGTATTTGATTTGATATCACTTTTAAAATGACTTGTAGCATGTGGTGTTATCTTTAGGTTACTATAACTTTGATTTTAGGAATGTTAGAAAAATAATTTAGTTGAAATCCTTTGTGAAAAAACTGTTCTAGAGTTAAGATATTTTGTAGGAAACTTTAGGAAAATAATTTTACTATTTATGGTAGAAAGGAGTTGAATATTTGAAAAGCTAAGATTCTTAGATTTATACTTATTGAGAATTGAGTCTTTATTGAAACATTTTTGAAACTAATACTTGTACTTTTAAAAAGTGAGGGAAAGTTTTGAGTTTTGGACTTTAGAAAGAGGATAGTGAAATTCTAAATTATTAAAAGTCTATCCAGATATAGTAATTCTCACAGAAAAAAGGATAAAAAAGATCCTAAAAGAAAAGAAAAAGAAAGGATTGAAAAACAATCCATAAAGAAAAATAAAAGAAAAAGAAATTCAAAAGAAAATATGTGATGAGAAGCATATGGAGAAGTATAATAAAAAATTGATCTCACTTGAATCTTTTTAAATGAAAAGACTTAGAAACAATCCTAAGCTTATTCTTATGTAAAGGTATTGGTCAAATTGGTATAGATAAGGTGCTTAAATTTTATTTTTATACTTTCTATGAATCTTTAGTTTGACAAGTTTCAATAACTTATAAAGTAAATAGAAAATCAAGATTCCTAAGTTGAATATATGATATTCTTACACTCTAGTTCTAGGTTGATTTGCAAGAATTTCTCCTAAGTTACACTATAACATTTCTGAGACAAAATTATAGGAAACTCTACTGAAACCCACACCACAAATTAACATATTTGGTTTTTAAAGTTATAGTGTTATTTGATGACAAGTAACAGTTAAGTTTGGTCTTGACACGCCTAAAAAATGTTTGATCTTTCATATACATTTTAAGTTTAATTTTAATGATATTGTTCTTTAAAGAAAGGTATTTTGCAAGTTTTTAGTTTCTGGTATAAGAAATGAACTTTTGGAGAAAAAAAACAAAAACGGTGTAATTTGGAGCAAAAACGAGCAAGAAATGAAATTTTACCGTCACCTTCCGATAAGTCTTTCGATGCTTAATCTCTTTTACACTTCTTGCATATTTTTGAATGAGATTACACTTTAAAAGAATGTTGTTTTCATGCTTATTTTGTAGATCTATCTGTTAGGAACACAACGCAACTGAAATGTGGCGAAATGGAACTAAAACGGAGCCAAACGGAGCAAAACGGTGGAGTTGCGCAGTCTGCTCTCCGACGGCGCCCAAAACGGCGCTGACGGCGAGATTTACCCGAGAAGACCAAAAAATGACAAAAGCTCGCCGACGGTGCCCTTAAGCCCGCCGACGGTGCCCTTGAGCCCGCCGACGGCGCCCGGGACGACTATGGACCGACTTTTGGCGGTTATGGGCCGAAATTCAACGTATTTAGATGCTTTTTGAAAGAATTCTTGTGGCAACTCTTCAAACTTCGTCCCTACAATTTAAAAGAACGAATTTAGGTTAGAAAAGTGGCAATTTTTAGAGTTTTTTTGGAGAGGAATGTTAGGAAAAGTGTGGAGAAAGTTTCGGATTTTTAGAATAGGAGTAGAAATGTAGATTTCTACTCTTTTAGAGAGATTGGAAAGGAGATTTTGAGAGAATTTGTAAGGAAATGTTCTAGCATTGCATGGATCGGTGTCGGCCGTTTTATTTTTATTTTTAACTTTTAACCCTTTGTGATTTGAAAAAGTGAATGATTTTGTGATTTTGAAAATAATTTAAATATAAATATAGCCTTTTTTTTATTTTTTAAATATAACATTTTAATTTTAAAATAGGTGAGACCAAGCGGGTCTCACATTTAAATAGTTTAGATGATTGAATATAATACTACAGGTAATACACTTTATCCGACGAATAAATATATCACTTGTAATAGGGATTCAATCACGTAGACTAAAGAATTTGTGACATCTGTTTTGATCTACGAAATATTTTATAAAAAGGTCAACAAGTTCCCCTATCTAACACAAGAGTTAAATAGGCTTTATTTTATCTGGGTTCCTGGTTCCCTATAGAGGCAAGCCCCTGTAGTTAATTATATCTTAAATGACTGGATGTCACTTAAGAAAACTCTCGATTAAGATCAAGTGGTTTTGTCTTCAAGATTTCAAAGTTTAAGTTTTCACGATTGGACATAGGAAAATCAAATAGTAATGACTCAAAATAGGAACAAGTATTTAAGGAATCCAAAGGGAAGAAAAGTAGGGGATATCACAGATCCAGGAGAAACCCCGGAGATGTCCCAACTATCCTAATATTTGTTTTATGTCTTTGAAATGATGTTTATTTGATATTTCAATTATGCAAATTATTTAAAATTTAGGACTTCTATATTTGCACAACGTCAGACTGTGCAAATAGCCTAAAGGACAGGTGGATTTACACCATACCGGCTTGCACAATGTCGGACTGTGCAAATAGCCTAAACAGACAGGAGGATTTACACAGTATCGAACAGTAACCTCAGAATCCTAATGCGTTAGGACTTATAATTATACAACAGAGTTGTGCAAAAAGCTCAAAGAAATGATCCTATGTGTTGTTATTTAAACTAAAGAAGGTGTTAGGTGATGTGAATGTTTTCATGTGATGTGAAGATGTTTTGCTCCTGCAGATCCACTTTGAGGTTGTTCCTCGTCGTGCCGCCCAGGATGTTCGCTCCAAGCTTCTCGTAGTACCACCTCCTGGTTTAGTTTTAGTTTTGAAAATGCTCCTAACCACTAGGTTATTCTAAACTAAGACATAGCATATCAAAATAACTAAGCATGCAGTATGAAAGAACAATAACAATGTACTATACAGTAAAGAGAAAAGACAATATAATATACTGAAAGAAGAACATGACGTGCAGTAAAGAGTAGTATAACATGCTAGGGAAGCAGTATAACAGGCTATGAAAATAATATAACATGCTTTAAAATAAAATGGTGTAATATAAATTAAACCTGTACACCTGAGAGGTTCATTGCTCCTTTAAATTTAGCTATTATGTGCTGTGTAAAAGAGGGAAGTATGACCTGAAAAAAAGACTTAACAGAAACAGGTAAATAATAGATAAAAGATAAACAAATAAAATGAAATACCAAACCACATATAAAGGACCAAGAATAGGAAATTTATATGTGATATTGGAATGTCCCCAATTGCCAGGAGGATTTGAGTGTAAGACAAACTCAAATCCCGGAGCATTGGGTTTCAGTTTTGGTCAAATTAAGGTAAGAATTTCATTATTTGATTTAATCCCGGAGCATTGGGTTTCAGTTTTGGTCAAGTTAAGGTAAGAATTTTATTATTTGATTTAATTAAATCAGTCATGGTCACAATCTAGTGCAACATCATGTCTAGTGTCCTACTTATCTTCTAAACTGAGGTTAAATGTTTGGATTTCTTAGGGTCATTTGAAAATTAGGATGATAAACTATCTCTTAAGTTGTGCTTCTAAAATCTAGGATGTCTGTACTTTAGGTTAAACTTGAAGTGTCCTAAGGTGTCTAATCTCAATTAAGTGCCTTTCCACTAACCCTCAAACATCTATAGATCCAGCTTAGCTCGTTACTAGACTTCTGAAACCTACGGGTAGACTCATAGTTTTGGCAAAAGAGTAGTGAGTTGTGCTTCAATCCTAGTTAAAGGAATTAGATTTTAAATTGATTCAAAGCTTAGGGGATCTAAGAGTAAGTCCACTAATCTCTCAATCGTTATCTAAATTCTCTTTTTTTTTTTTTGATTCCAACTAGTCTTCCAATTTGCAATTTGTTTTTCCTTATGTAAAGGATTAGGTGGATTGTTCGATACCCTATCTCCTCTTTAAATTGTATCATCCCAAAAATTCAAATTTCAATTCTAATCTTCTCTCATTTTCTCTTTCCCTCCTATTTCCCTTGAGATTATAAATCATTTCTGAATATAATTAAATCGGAAATTCTTATTTTTAACTTGACCGTTAAAAAAAAGAAAACAAAACGAACGAAAAAATAGACCGATCCATTTTTAAAACCAAGTTAAATCAATAAAACTCATGAATGTATCGGTCTAAAACATTTAAACTCGTTAAAAGGAAAATGATTGGATCAATCCCGAGAAGGATATCCTTTTCAAGTGGCGCTTTTATGAATTTTCAAACCCAACATGACTTCAATTTATATCAAACTAGAAATGAAGCTTCAAGAGCTTTCTACATTTCATAAAATATAGAAGAACAATCCATAGGGAGCATCCTTTTGTACCTCCAAAAATCATACCATTATCAAAACCCATCAACTTCAATTCCAATCAAAAGCTCACGGGTAAGACAATAAGGGAGGGGAGAGCCCACGGGTAAGGCAACGACCCAAAACCAAGAATCAAATCCACCTCAATGAATATGAAGCTCACGGTTAAGGCATCAACCCAAAACCAAGAATCAAATCCAGCTAAATGGATATGAAGCTCGCGGCTAAGGAAGCAACCCAAAACCAAGAATCAAATCCAGTTCAATAAATATGAAGCTCACGGCTAAGGCAGCAACCCAACACCATCAAAGCTCACAAACAAACTCACAAATAGAATTATGAAGAAGAACAAAACAGCCACCCAACTATTTTTTCTCAACAAAGCCAACCGAGTTCAGCATAAAGGGCAAACCGAAATTAGTAAAAAGGAGCAAACCAGCAAAAATATTTCAGCCCACATAAAGCACTAAAAGGAGTCCAAACTGAGCCCAATAACATGGCCACTCGACCCCCGAACGTAATTTTCAACTCTAAGAAAAAGAAAATTTCCAACATATATTCCATCAAAGGGGCAACAAGAAAAAAAAAAAAAAACAAAATGTGAGCCCCGAATGTGATTTTCTAACTTTAAAAAATGATTTCCAGCATGTTTTCCACCAAGGGGCAACAAGAAAAGCAAAATGTGAGCCCTGAATGTGATTTTCCAACTTTAAAAAATGATTTCCAACATGTTTTCCACCCAGGGGGAACAAGAAAAGCAAAATGTGAGCCCCGAATGTGGTTTTCCAACTTTGAAAAATGATTTCCAGCATGTTTTCCACCAAGGGGGAACAAGAAAAGCAAAATGTGAGCCCCGAATGTGATTTTCCAACATTTAAAAACAACTCCCAGCATATATTTCGACAAGGGATAGCAAAAGGAGCAAAACATAAGCCCCAAATGTGATTTCCAGAACTTAAAAATAAATTTCCAGCATATACTTCAACAAGGGGCAGCAAAAGGAGCAAAACATAAGCCCCAAATGTGATTTCCAGAACTTAAAAATAAATTTCCAGCATATATTTCAACAAAGAGGCAGCAAAAGGAGCAAAACACAAGCCCCAAATGTGATTTCCAGAACTTAAAAATAAATTTCCAGCATATACTTCAATAAAGGGGCAGCAAAAGGAGCAAAACATAAGCCCCAAATGTGATTTCCAGAACTTAAAAATAAATTTCTAGCATATACTTCAACAAGGGGCAGCAAAAGGAGCAAAACATAAGCCCAAATGCATCTTTCTCACTTCATAAAATAATTTTCAACATGCATTTCTTACTTTCTAACATTTCAAGCAACGAAAATAATAGAGACGGCCCCCTCAAACATGTTATAAATGAATAAAAAATAATTCCATAATCACCTTAACCATGCCCTCAAGTGTTCCAAATAAAGAAAGTAAAGATGATCCATATACGTATTTTTTTTCCGTCATTATTTAAGCAAATACTCATGCTTAAGCCTCAAAATAAATTTACATATTTCATGATATATGAAATAATATAAAATAGGGGAGAAGAGAAAAATACCTCCTTTTTTTTGTAAACTTAAAGCAAAGAAAGAGTAAAGTAGGCTTGAGAAAATCACTCCAATAGCTACCCACGAAGATTTTTCACGATCTTCAGCTTACGGCACGACAAATTCGAGTTTTCAAGATCTTCGAATAGCAAAGGAACAAAGCTTCCTCTCCAACAGGGAAAACAGAAAAAAAAATATCCTAATCGAATGAAGAATAGAGGTAGAAAAGCATCCAAATCTCCCTAAAATCCCTTAAGAACTCTTTCAAAATTTTTCAACAACTCCCAAGTCACAGAAGATGAGAAGAAAATGTAAGTTTAGAAAAGATTTTGGCAGCACCTCCCCACTCTCAAAAATTTCGGNTTTTCAACAACTCCCAAGCCACAGAAGATGAGAAGAAAATGTAAGTTTAGAAAAGATTTTGGCAGCACCTCCCCACTCTCAAAAATTTTGGCCAACCTTTGATTTTCCCCCAAATGGGGTTTTATAAGCATTAGAGGAGAAGAATAGCCCCCTACCAGCCACCATGGTAAGCAAATCGTGTGAGGGGAGAGGAGGAGAGAGATTTAAGGCAAGAGGAAATATAGCCTAGGCCAGAGGAAGAGCCGGTCAGATGGAGTTCCACCATTGGGAAGTCGTTCGGTCGAGTAGAAATCGAAGAGACGAGCCGCAAATACGAATGACAGAGGAAAGGAGAAGAAGCTCGGGCTCGGCGGCATCGCTCGATCGATCCACGCCCAAACGAAATCAAGGGAGCTAGGGCACGACACATCCGAGCAGCTCTCGGTCAAGGGATAGGAAAATGAATGTCGCGGGATTGAGTCGAATGCGGGGCCGAAAATGTTTGGTTAAGGGAGCGGGTGAGAACCTAAATAAGATTTAGGTTTAATATGAATATGATTTAAGAAAATATTTAATATTTTGAAAAAAAATAAAATTTTAATTTGTGTTTCACCCACGCATCAAAACATAGCAAAAATTGATATCATTTTTAGGTAATTTTGAAGTTCCGAACGCGTTGGCGAGGTTCGTTTCGCCACCGGAAGTCATTTTGACAAATTCATCGATTTGTGTGCCAATTTTCTCGTGTCGAAAATATGGCAATATGGGTGTCCTTTTCTACCAAAATTGGTATCCCGGACGCGTTGGCGCAGTCCAATTTGTCGACGGAAGTCATCCGGAGAAGTTCGCATTTTCACCCGTCCTTTGAACTTAATTGATGTCCGATTTTGTGCAACTCAGTGAATTTTATGCAACTAGCGTGTGTATGTGACGAAAGAGAGTCGTGACGATGTCTTCCTAAGGCTTGAAGTCCTATTTGGAACTTTTCCCTTAAATCTTCGCAAAATAGGTCATAACCGCTCGGTCATAAGATAATGGTATTGTACCAAAAATGCTAGACATCAAAGAAAAAAAAGGAAGTGGTTGGAATTTCTAAAAGGGTGAGTCTCAATTCTAATTTTCTAAGATGGTCAATAGGAACTCCTAGAAATAGATCGTAAGACCCTAGAAAAGGAAATGACCTCAAAAATGAGGTCAAAAATCGGCGGGAGACTTTGTGAGAGAGATATTCGTCTTTCTTTCAAAGAGAAAAAAATAAGTATTGTGTTCTTCATTATCTTTTAATTTTTGTAAACACTTATCTAGTGGATTTGCTTTGGTTAAATGAAATTTCCGTTGTGTTTTCTTCGTGTTTTGTGATGGGCTTCTCTTACTCTTACTTCTTCTTTGGAAATAGTGACATGAGAAGATTATGTCATTATTTTCACTTTACTTTTATTTTGAAATGTATACAATTCATGTTTAGGATTTTGGGATGCTTTTTAGAAGAAGATTTAATTATAAATGTGATAGTTTTTACTTGCACTTCATTTATATTATAACGAGGGCCGTTGTAGGGTTAAAATTTGTTATAATTTAATTGATCCGAAAGGGTGGTGTAATTCTCAACAAAGTGGAACCACATTCAAATTTTATGGATGATGACATTCATGGGAGTTGTGCAAATAAATAGAGAAATATACTTTGATGGACGTAGAATTGGAGATTATAGAGTGACAGAATAAAATTCCCAATTTGGTCCTAGGGTTTGAAAACTAAAGCGGAGATGTTAGCCCTCAGGTGAGGGGATCGTGGGAGCTCCGAAGTGAGAACCGGTATCCTCCCAGCCTAACCACGGATTCAGTAAACAAACATAAGATTAATCAATGTTCTTTATGCCTGGACCAAAGGGTAAAGAATAGGATTGCTCTTACTTGGCACATACAATATTTAATGCATCCCATTCCTTTACATTATCCAATTCATTACATAAGAATAGTAGTTTTTAATATCTAAAAATTCTCAAAACCAATTCATCCAAAAAGGGTTATTTTTAGAATTAATATTTGCATTTAGGAGTAGTTATTAGTTGTGTTAAACTTAAGACTTATATTTAAGATTATCTATTAGTAAAACCTCTTAAATCACACTTCCAAACTAAGGACTAATAGTAGTAGATTAGAATTTGACTAAGGGCCTCTTACCTCACTTCCCTGTAAAATCGATAAACGGGACTCCATTAGAGCCCTGTATTACTTGAGCGATACGTATACTTGCGTTTAAAATTGTGACTTTACAAAATTATTATAAAATAATAACTTTAGGTTCATAAATTTTTGCATATTAAAAGTTGCATCAAGTTTTTGGCGCCGTTGCCGGGGATTTAAATCTTCTAGCAGCGGTATCAAATTTTTGTATTTATTAAGCATATTCAAAGTCGCTGTCAAGTTTTCGGCGCTGTTGTTGGGGATTTAAATCTTCTAGTAGTGGTGTCAAATTCTTGTATTTTAGGTATATAAAAAAGTCGCTGTCAACACTTTGATACAAGGCCTCAAGGTGCTCTCCTCCTCCCTAATTCTCTAGCTATTCTCTCCTCATTTGTGGTAGTTTAAGATCTCTTCTCTTGCTCTCTTAAGCCTCACACCCTCTCTATTTATAGAAGCAAGAGAGTGGTAGGTGGGAGGTAGGTGAGCGGAGGTGGGAGATGTGGTAGGTGAACGGTACCACATTACAAAAGTGCTCTTTTACCTTAGTTCATTAATTGAGGGTCAAAATAACAATTCTCCACCTTTACCCTCAATTGATAGGTGAGCGGTACCACATTACAAAAGTGACATTTTACCTTAGTTCAATAATTAGGGGACAAAATAACAATTTTCCACCTTGACCCTCAATTGAGAAGCTTCGAAGTAAGTATTCCCTCCACCTAGCCCCTACGGGGCCCTCAGCCCTTGCTTGAGTTTGCTAAGTACAAACAGTACATGGACTTAGCAATCATGGTTCTTCTGATAAGAGAGTACAACCCATTTTTCCTGACTTCTTGTATGACGACACGAGGGCCTTTGGTTATTCTGATGCAGTCATTCTCTGCCTTGAACGAGCAGCTGCTTGACTCCAGCATACCTAAAGAAATCATATTTCATTTGAGCTCTGGTACGTACCTGACATTTTTCAGTACTCTATTAGTTCTTTTGTGACGACACGAGAGCCTTTGGTTACTCTGATGCAGCCATTCTATCAAACATCCTTATCCTGATTGATCCACTTCCAACAACCCTGTGGCTTTATTGTCTCTCAGTAGAACAGACCGATCATTTTCCTGTTGCAGTGTCTCGAACCAGTCTTTGTGAGGACACATATAGAAAGAACACTTTGAGTCGAGGATCCACTCCTTACTGGATTCAGATTCTGTGATCACTAGGGCCTCAGCAAAATCGTAGTCATAAGAGGCTACGCTTGTTTCTCCTGATTCTTCTAGCTTTTCTTGGTACTTATTCTTCCTGTCTGGGCAGTTCCTCTTGAAATGACTGTCCTTGTGACAATTGATACACTTGAAAGATCCCCTTGATTACTGATTCCCGCCATCCTTGCTTGACATTAATCTGTACTGACCATTTCTTGAATCTTTCCTGTCTGATCTTCCTCTGACAATAAGACTGTCTCCTGCTGACTTCTTTTTCCCTGTCATGCTTCCTCTGAAGTTCTTTAGCTCTAATCAGAGATTGAACCTTCTCCAGAGTAATAGTCTGCACCATTCAATAGAGCATCGCATCCTTGAAATGTTCGTAGCTCTTAGGAATAGAGTTTACCAAGAGCAGTGTCTTGTCGTCATCGTCCATCTTGACGTCGATGTTCTCGAGGTGGTCGATGATCTTGTTGAACTTTTCGATCTGCTCTGAGACGGATTTGTCTTCATGCATTTTGGAGTATAGGCGCTGCTTCAGAAAGAGCCTATTAGACAGAGACTTTATCATGTAGAGTACCTCGAGTTTGGCCCAAAGTGCTTGAGTCGTTGTCTCCTCGACACCTCCCTCAGAACTGTCGCCCAAGCTCAGGATTATCAAACTGTGGGTCTTGTCCAGTATGCCGATCTTCTCCTTCTCGGTTATGTCGGCCGGCAATGTCGCCGACCCTTGCAAGGCTTCTGCAACACCCTGTTGAACCAATAAAGCTCTCATCTTTACTCTCTATAGGCCGAAGTCGTTCTTCCCGTTCAATTTTTCAATGTCGAATTTGACAGAACTCATTGTCGTGGCTAGAATTTCTTCCAATGAATTCTACTTGCTGCCCTTCCAAGAACTAGGCTGAAATCACCACAATGTTGTACTATTGTATAGTAACCAAAAGTTTTCAGCCTAAACCTGCCTTTTAACGCCTTGCTGTCCAAGAAATTCTCACCAAATTTCTTACCTTCTCCCCGTGAACTCCACTGCCTTCACCGACCGAACGGAGAGCTCCGATCCCTTCTGACAGAGATCACACCTGTTCACCGGAGAAAACTTCTTGTTCTGTGCTCGCGCCTCCTTCCCGCAGGCACTCCTCTGCGTCCAGTGGAACAAATCAGGAATTCCTCCTCTGCCTCTCGCACGAGAATAACTGCCTCTTCAGAGTCGTCACGCCTCGCCAAACTACTCAGGTCCTCTTGCTTCGCGAACTCCCAAACAGGGAACTCTTCGAACCCTTCTCTACGCGATCTCCATCTCTTCCCTCTGGCCGAGCTGCTCGCAAGACCGAACTCCTGCTCCGAAATCCTCTGCTGGCAGCCCTGTCGCAAATTTTGGGCCCTCGCTCGCGAACTGTTCCTCCTCCATCTCGCCGAACCGCACAACCTGCGGTGCGAATCCAGTCGATCAAAGCTTCCACTGCTCACCGAATCTGTCCCGATTCGGCTGTCTGCGACGCGATCCGCTTGCTCCTCTGTTTGTGAATGTCGAACTCCTCTTCTTCTTCACTAGCCTAGAACACTTTTACGCGGATACCTCTAGCCAAGAAGTATGGATCTTCCCACAGACGACACCAATTGTTGTGAGATATGTACTTCCTGACATAGAAATAAAACACAAAAAACACAAGCAAACACAGATCGTTTACGTGGTTCGATTCAACTGGATCTACGTCCACAGGAGGGAATCAATCAAATAATTCACTAAGGCAAAAGAAATGGAGAATACATAGCTTATATATAGAAATAAACCCTCATCTTCCTTCTATGGCCTCCCTCTCAAGCGACACCTTGATACAAGGCCTCAAGATGCTCTCCNACTTTTTAATCAAGATCCTAATAAGCTAAAGAAGAACCAAATTTGGGTAAAATACACTAATGGTTAAATCCATTATCAACCTAAAAGATTAAGTGGAAGAAATAGAGAGTTTAGACAGGACATATATGACATTAAGAGCAGGGTGGTGAGCACTGAATGCTAAGCATAACCTTCAAGCCAATAGTGTCCACCAAATAAGTTGGGTCGGTTCGGTGAGCCAAATATAGTCTAGGAAGGTTTATTGTACTGTAGCTTCAAGAACATCCTGCCATTCGGATTACCATCATTAAGTGTTGACAAAGAGATGCTACGTTGTCAAAAAATGATTACTCTTTCCTAGGTCACTAGATAATTTGAGACTCAATCTAATCACAAAGAAAATAAAAGAAAGTCTATAAATTAATCAAATAACTTCTTAAGAAATATCTTTTAAAGAGAAATAGAAAAAATGCATCCAACCAAAGCAGAACCCAGAAAAGAAGAATAAATTGCCTAAAAAGTCTAAGAAAAATGAAACCTACCAAAAAATTTTCAAGAATGACAAGAATCACATAATTTAAAAATGTGATGAAGTATATTTATTCACTAAAAGAAACAAATGATGACACTCCAATCTACCATGTCATAGTGATATATGAAGCTAAGGTGCAGTTACTTATAAATAGCTAGTGACAAGAAGAAACGAAATAGCTGAGACTATGATTACGAAGAAAAAGGAAATTGTGGTCACTCATTAGTGTGTAATATCGAGAAACAATGTCAACACAACATTTTACCTAAAATGTCAATTTAATTAAGAAAATCAAATAGAAATATGAAAGAAGTTGAGATTTACACTGAGAAGCTTTACTGTTACTGTTGTTCCAATACGCCCTCGGAGTTTTTGGGCTGCGGCTTCACTATTAATTCCAGCAACACTTTCTCCTAAAGGCAAGATGAGTGTAATTAAAAATTCTTTTCCCTATAAAGTTCACTTCACATTCAATTAGCATGCAAACATAATAAAGAAATAGAAGTTGTGGATATATTATGGTTTTTTTCACATGGAAACTATTAGAGAGTGCAAAATCTGGAAGAGATTATAATGCAAAATGCAAGTTCCAGATACACTCCACGATCAGAAGAAAAAAAAAGGAAAAAAAGAAAGAAAAGTTGTGACTTTATATTTACATTTGAGAAACACATAAAATATTAGAAAACTACATCACAGATTCCCTTAACAGAAATATCAGTGCTAGGTACAAAATATAAGGTTGCTGAACTAACCATCAATTTCAAGAAGCTCATCTCCTTCATGAATACCAGCTCTGGCTGCTGGGCTTCCCTCAATGCAAGACAAAACAATCTGTAAAATGACTTCAACTTGTAAATGACTAAACATCCACATTTAACCATAAAAATAATAAATGGCAACTTTCCAGGAGATTAAAATCAGCTGTAAAAGTTTTATGAAGGCTGTAAAAGTTTTCTTGACTCCTTGTATGACGACATGAAGGCTGCATACAAAAATTAAAATCAGCTGTAAAAGATTTCTTTTGAGCTCTGGTACGTACCTGACATTTTCAGTACTCGTTCAACTCCATCAAACATTTTTATCCTAATTGATCCACTTCCAACAACCATGTGAGCTTTATTGTCTCTCAGTAGAACGGATCCATCATTTTTCTGTTGCAGTGTCTCGAACCAGTCTTTGTGAGGACACATATAGAAAAAACACCCTGAGTCGAGGATCCACTCCTTACTGGACTCAGATTCTGTGATCACTAGGGCCTCAGCAGAATCGTAGTCATCAGATGCTACGCTTGCTTCTCCTGATTCTTCTGGCTCTTCTTGGTACTTATTCTTCCTGTCTGGGCAGTTCCTCTTGAAATGACTGTCTTTGTTACAATGATAGCACTTAAAAGATCCCCTTGATGACTGATTCCTGCCATACTTGCTTGACCTTGATCTGTACTGACCATTTCTTGAATCTTTCCTGTCCGATCTTCCTCTGACAATAAGACTGTCTCTGTTGACTTTCTTGTCCCTGTCATGCTTCCTCTGAAGTTCTTTGGCTCTAATCAGAGATTGAACCTCCTCTAGAGTAACAGTCTGCACCCTTCAATAGAGCATCGCATCCTTGAAATGCTCGTAGCTCTTAGGAATAGAGTTTAGCAACAGCAGCGCCTTGTCCTCATCATCCATCTTGACGTCGATGTTCTCGAGGTATTCGATGATCTTCTTGAACTCGTCAATCTACTCTGAGACGGATTTGTCTTCATGCATTTTGAAGGAGTATAGGCGCTGCTTCAGAAAGAGCCTGTTAGCAAGAGAGTTTGTCAGGTAGTGTACCTCGAGTTTGGCCCAAAGTGCTAGAGTCGTTGTCTCCCTCGACACCTCCCTCATAACTTTGTCGCCCAAGCTCAGGATTATCAAACTGTGGGCCTTGTCCAGTATGTCGATCTTCTCTTTCTCGGTCATGTCGGTCGGCAATGCCGCCGACCCTTGCAAGGCTTCTGCAACACCCTGCTAAACCAATAGAGCTCTCATCTTTACTCTTCACAGGTCGAAGTCGTTCTTCCCATTGAATTTCTCAATGTCGAATTTGGCGGAACTCATTGTCGTAGCTAGGATTTCTTCCAATGAATTCTACTTGTTGCCCTTCTAAGAACTAGACTGAAATCACCAAAATGTTGTACTATTGTACAGCAACCAAAAGTTTTCAGCCTAAACCTACCTTTTATTGCCTTGTTTTCCAAGAAATTCTCACCAAATTTCTTACCTTCTCCCCGTGAACTCCACTGCCTTCGCCAACCGAACGGAGAGCTCCGATCCCTTCTGGCAGAGATCACATCTATTCACCGGAGAAAACTTCATGTTCTGTGCTCGCGCCGCCTTTTCGCAGGCACTCCTCTGCGTCTAGCGGAACAAATCAGGAATTCCTCCTTTGCCTCTCGCACGAGAATAACTGTCTCTTCAGAGCCGTCGCGACTCGTCAAACTGCTCAGGTCCTCCTGCTTCGCGAACTCCCGAACAGGGAACTCCCCGAACCCTTCTCTACGCGATCTCCGCCTCTTCACTCTGGCCGAGCTGCTCGCAAGACCGAACTCCTGCTCCGAAATCCTCTGCTAGCAGCCCTGTCGCAAATTTTCGGCCCTCGCTCGCGGACTGTTCCTCCGTCTCGTCGAACCGCACAACCTGCGGTGCGAATCCAGTCGATCAAAGCTTCCACTACTCACCGAATCTGTCGCGATTCGGCTGCCTGCGACGCAATCCGCTTGCTCCTCTATTAGTGAATGTCGAACTCCTCTTCTTCGTCGCTGGCCGCGAACACCTTTGCGCGGACACCTCTAGCCAAGAAGTATGGATCTTCCCACAGACGGCGTCAATTGTTGTGAGATATGTACTTCCTGGCATAGAAATGAAACGCAAAGAACACAAGCAAACACAGATCGTTTACGTGGTTCGATCCAGCTGGATCTACGTCCACGGGAGAGAATCAATCAAATAGTTCACTAAGGCAAAAGAAATGAAGAATACATAGCTTATACATAGAGATGAGCCCTCATCTTCCTTCTATGGCCTCCCTCTCAAGCGACACCTTGATACAAGGCCTCAAGATGCTCTCCTACTCTTTAGCTCTCTAGCTATTCTCTCCTCCTTTGTGCTAGCTTAAAATCTCTTCCCTTGCTCTCCTAAGCCTTACACCCTCTCTATTTATAGAAACAAGAGAGTGGCAGGTGAGATGTGGTAGGTGAGCGGTACCACATTACAAAAATGCCCTTTTACCTTAGTTCAATAATTGGAGGTCAAAATAACAATATCAAGATGCATGATCTGAGGACAATATGTTTCTTGGATCTCTATGACTAGTTCATGGGTCTGTAACTGACATTGTACTCACTTATCATGAATAGAATGTTTTGGATAGATTTCTATCTTTAAAATAATAAAAACTTTGTTTCAAATGTTAGACCTTCGAAGAGGCATAACTTTATTCCCAGATATAGCAGTTAATACCAATACAACCATAACAACTTTGCGTAATAATGCGTATATGGATAATAGGTATTACTTTAAAACTTCTAATGTGTGGCCACTTATAGCTGCAATTAATATATCTTTGCCATACAAAAGTAGATCAATTAAGAATACAAGCACCTCAAAATCAGCACTGAGAGAAAGGAAGATTACTAATTGCTACCAACCAAGTGTCCAGAATGAGGCTCAACATTTNAAAGCACATGAAAGCTACAGACGCTAGGTCTAAACATTTGATTTAAATCTGATCTTAAAATCATCATATGAGGTTTGAATTAAAGTTTAAGAAATGCTACAAATTTAATATGATGTTCGAACTGAAGTTGGAGCATGATTTAAGCCTCATAGTATATTCTTGCGTCATGTTTAGCTTTCTTTTAAATTTGAACCTTGTTTGAACATTTGAATTTGAACTTAGGGTTCAATCTTTGGTTTAAAATGGAGGTCCCAAATTGGGTTTGAAAATAGTTTAAACCTTGTTTGAACATTGAGCCTTTGTTAAAATTAATTTTAACTTATTTATTCAAATTAGATGTTCAATTATTAGCTTCAAAATAACAGTTTCAAATAATATTTGAAATAGGTTTAATTTCATACCATAAACTTATTTAATCAAAGTAGATGAGTGTTGCTATGTTGTAGCTTATAGTGAAGGTAAGACCAAATTTTTTTTGAATTTTTGAATTGGTTTCAATCACTAGGTTGAGGTTTTTTGTATTTCCTCTAAGTAGAAAATTAACAAAACCACAATAACTAGAACTATTAATAATATCTTATATGGTTACAACAACTTCAAGAATATTCTTCTTAAAAAGGACTTAATGGAGTGCATAATTAGAGTAAATGATTGNGTTAGAATAGAGTTTCAGGAAAGTGACGGAGGAGAAACTTTGGGCATTCAGCTCCATCAACTCTCTGCCTCTCTCGAGAGTTGGAGAGAAGTGACAGGGAATGGAACGCAGTGACAAAAAGATACCGATGGAGCCAACTGAGTTTGTGGCGGGAGTGATGGTCGGGAGTTACAAGGATTTTACGAAAAAAAAATAATAATAATAATAATTAAACATGGAAACGAGGACGCAAAAAGGAGCGTCGAGCGTCGGTTGTGTGCTTTGCTTTTTGGTTGGATTATTTAAACATTTCATTTTAACAATTAAATTTATAATGGTTAGTTGACCCTTTTTCTCCTGGTTACAACAACTTCAAGAATATTCTTCTTAAAAAGGACTTAATGGAGTGCATAATTAGAGTAAATGATTGAAAGACAGATTTATGATTTATTATTAATGGAACATTCCTTAATCATGATAGGAATAGTGATGTATTTGCTAAGATACTCGTGATGGTTGAACAAGATATATATATATATGTATATATATATATATATATATATATATATATATATATATATATATATACATNTTATGGTTAGTTGACCCTTTTTCTCCTGGTTGTTTGAATTTTTTCTTTGATTTTTGGGTTTTGTTTTATATTCTTCCTTCTTATTTTTTGGTTTCTAAGATTTTGTTAGTGTATGCCTCTAGTTTTTGTGCTTTTTCTCTTGTTTACTTTTAAAGGAATGAAGATCTTTGGATATGATGATGTGGTTGATGTTATTGTTGTTGTTGAAGTTTCAATTGTTGTTGGTTGCTGTGATGTTGTAGTTACTGTTAGAGTTGGCCTGGGTTTTTTTTATTTTATTGTCGGAGTTCGTAAACTTGTTTTTTTTCTTTTTTATGTTGTTTATTTTATTTTTAAGTGAGTTGTATTCTGAGTTTTTTTGTTATTACTTTTTGTTCTCTGTTCAATAAAACTATGCGTGCCCTAAAAAATTTTCAAAAGAAAAATAGATTTATGATATTTTTATTTAAAAAATATAATTAAAATTGGTTTTAGATAAAAAGATTTTCTTAATATGTAATATGCATAAAGAATAAACTTTATATTTGCTCAGATAAATCATAGCTCTTTTTTTTTCTTGCAGGATGAACATTTAAATCTATCATCTTGGGATTTATTATTTTTGTTTTCAACCAATATGCTAAATATTCGAGCACAACATATCTAAATTCTTTGCCCAGTCAAATCTTGGTTGATCACTCGTGTTATACTTCTCACCACGATAAAATCTTGTTAAAATCTTTCAACAAATCTTCAGTAAGTTTCTTACCCAACAAAATTAATTATTTTATTTAAATTAAAATCCATTCGTGAACACTTTCAATGCCAAAAATCTTCTAGGTTAAGACACAAAAGAGAAAGAAAAAGCACATGAAAGCTACAGACGCTAGGTCTAAACATTTGATTTAAATCTGATCTTAAAATCATCATATGAGGTTTGAATTAAAGTTTAAGAAATGCTACAAATTTAATATGATGTTCGAACTGAAGTTGGAGCATGATTTAAGCCTCATAGTATATTCTTGCGTCATGTTTAGCTTTCTTTTAAATTTGAACCTTGTTTGAACATTTGAATTTGAACTTAGGGTTCAATCTTTGGTTTAAAATGGAGGTCCCAAATTGGGTTTGAAAATAGTTTAAACCTTGTTTGAACATTGAGCCTTTGTTAAAATTAATTTTAACTTATTTATTCAAATTAGATGTTCAATTATTAGCTTCAAAATAACAGTTTCAAATAATATTTGAAATAGGTTTAATTTCATACCATAAACTTATTTAATCAAAGTAGATGAGTGTTGCTATGTTGTAGCTTATAGTGAAGGTAAGACCAAATTTTTTTTGAATTTTTGAATTGGTTTCAATCACTAGGTTGAGGTTTTTTGTATTTCCTCTAAGTAGAAAATTAACAAAACCACAATAACTAGAACTATTAATAATATCTTATATGGTTACAACAACTTCAAGAATATTCTTCTTAAAAAGGACTTAATGGAGTGCATAATTAGAGTAAATGATTGAAAGACAGATTTATGATTTATTATTAATGGAACATTCCTTAATCATGATAGGAATAGTGATGTATTTGCTAAGATACTCGTGATGGTTGAACAAGATATATANAAAGGGTTGGACAAAAAACATAATCCACACGGAGGGAAATGTCTTGAAAGCTAAGAGAATGATTAATAAGAATGCCCTTGTCCACTGTTTTTGGTTTTTTTGAAAAATTTGGAGTCACAAGCTTGTCTATATATATGTCTTCGCCGTATGATACCCCTTTCCAAATAAGTCTCCCTCTTGGATTATATAGAATAATTCAAAGATGAAATAAATTGAAATAGACAAGATATATAATGAAAAATTTAAAAAAAAAACATGGAGCTTATGTACAGTAATCCTCGTGTGATAGGTCAAGAATATACATCTGAACAAGATCAGATCAAAAAACCTTAAAACAGTATCCACAAAGAAAATCCTTACATAAGCCACCCATAACCAGATAACAATAAAAAAAATTGTTCTAGGGTCAAGAGCACATCTAATGGAATGTATCACTTTAGTTAATTACATCTTAGGGGATNGAGATATATAATGAAAAATTTTTTAAAAAAAAAACATGGAGCTTATGTACAGTAATCCTCGTGTGATAGGTCAAGAATATACATCTGAACAAGATCAGATCA
Organism: Phalaenopsis hybrid cultivar; assembly: GCA_002079205.1. NCBI lineage: Eukaryota > Viridiplantae > Streptophyta > Magnoliopsida > Asparagales > Orchidaceae > Phalaenopsis > Phalaenopsis hybrid cultivar. Next base: position 110,315 of record JXCR01035166.1, read on the forward strand.
AAAAACCTTAAAACAGTATCCACAAAGAAAATCCTTACATAAGCCACCCATAACCAGATAACAATAAAAAAAATTGTTCTAGGGTCAAGAGCACATCTAATGGAATGTATCACTTTAGTTAATTACATCTTAGGGGATACCCAAGAATATTTTCAATAAAAAGAGTCCTGCTTACATTATCATGACCCAATAATAGGTCACCAAAATAAAGCTTATTTCACACGAAAATCTCAATAATTTTAAAGCTCTCGCTAAGCCACAAGGCAGAGAGTGAATCTCACACANGATATCCACGAAGAAAATCCTTACATAAGCCACCCATAACCAGATAACAATAAAAAAATTGTTCTAGGGTCAAGAGCACATCTAATGGAATGTATCACTTTAGTTAATTACATCTTAGGGGATACCTAAGAATATTCTCAATAAAAAGAGTCTTGCTTACATTATCATGACCCAATAATAGGTCACCAAAAGAAAGCTTATTTCACACGAAAATCTCAATAATTTTAAAGCTCTCGCTAAGCCACAAAGCAGAGAGTGAATCTCACACATCCCAATGGGTGGCAGCTCACTGCATACGAGGCTCACAAAATAATCATGTCGACTCAGAGTGTCCACACTATGCTTTCAAGGCCTAACTAAGACATAAGGCCAGAGAGTGAATAACTGTATCCTAAATGGGCGACAGTCTATTCGCAATTGGGGCCTATGAAATGACACGAATGAAGTCATAAAGGAAGACAGGGCTCAAATGTGCTCAACAAATGATAGGTAATCTTAATTGGGTAAGATAATCGGGTCATAATATCACGAATGTCATCCCAAGCTATTAAGACTCTAAGTTTCTTGGCCGTGAAGGTAGTCAACCCAACACAACTAGATATCCCTTTTCGACAACCCGTGAATTGCATAGTTTAAGGAGTTCTCGACAACCCTTAGGTAAAAAGAAGGAAACTCTAAATCCTATGACCCTATAAAGCTAGAGCTCACAAAGGTGGGACTTATACTCACCATAAAAATAACAAAGATGCCACTAGAAGGAAGAGAAAAGAGAGATCAAATTATAAAATTGAAAACACTCTCAATAAAGGACCTACTCCCCGCCTGGTTTAGGGAAGCCTCTAACATCATAGCTTGCTAAACAACCACCTAAGTATAAAACTTATGCTGGGCTTGTGCGCTTGGGCTTCTTCCTGGAGCATGCAATCTCATGCAATTATCTAGTCTTAAGCATGCAGACCCTATTAATATGACTAGAGATATGTCCATGCTATGTAAACCATTTTAAAACCGACCCGAAGGCCATGTAAAAAAGAAAAGTGCTAGTTTTAAAATCTTAAAATATTTTAATCATAAAATTTTGATTAATCATAATCTCTTGTNAGTGCACTTGGGCTTCTTCTTGGGGCATGCAATCTCCTGCAATTATCTAGTCCTAAGCATGCAGACCCTATTAATATGACTAGAGATATGTCCATGTTATGTAAACCATTTTAAAACCGACCCGAAGGCCATGTAGAAAAGAAAAGTGCTAGTTTTAAAATCTTAAAATATTTTAATCATAAAATTTTGATTAATCATAATCTCTTGTTAGGATTTTTATAGAAAAATTATAATATTAGGGTCCTTAAAGAGCCTACTTTATAACATTGGATTCCCAGACAAAACACAAGGTAAAAACAGTGAAGCCAAGTCAAGTCAATCACACTGCAAAAATGAAAGCAAGTCAAACATGAAATAATAAACACAGACTGGGTGCCTCTTGGTCATAAACATATTCNGCAGACAAACCACAAGGTAAAAACAGTGAAGCCAAGTCAAGTCAATCACAATGCAAAAATGAAAGCAAGTCAAACATGAAATAATAAACACAGACTGGGTGCCTCTTGGTCATAAACATATTCTAGAGAAGCAAAAAAAATTGTCAGGCTTCGCATATACATATCTGATCCTAATGTTATACGTAAAAAAAGTAAAATTGAGATATGAGACACGAACCTCTGCTCCTTGTCTCTACAACGTGGTTTTGCGCCTTAAGTGCCTCAAAACTTGTGCATGTATCTTATTTATGATACAGGCTAAAGTAAGGATGATAAAAGTACATAAAAAAGTCTAAAAAAAAGACTCAACTTTCATGAAAATCATGTTAGCAGAAGGCTATGCATGCAACTTACTGAACCATGCCCAGTGGGAGGAGAGCTAAACAACATCTACAAGCAAAAGGTTAACTTTAAGTCATTACATCTCTTCCTTGTTGGACATGGCTCCCTGCAAAAAAGACTGCCTCTAATATACTAGTGTGTCATTGTCACACCCAGCAAACACACAAAGTAACACGAAAGTGATGCCCAACTAAGGTAACCAAATTAACAGAGAACTATAGCCAAGACNCAGCTCAAAAACTTTTATGATTATCTGTAGAACGAATTAGTATGGAAGATAAAAGAAAGGAACACAACCATATGTATTTTCGAACCTTTGGGCTTATTAATTTTGTGAAAGGATCACCAAGTGTCCAAAGCATTCCCCTGATCTTGCTATATGCCACATCTGCTGATTTCAGTGGAAACATTTCTACCATAGTTTGTTATAGCTTTGAATCCCAATCTAGATTGCAAGGCATTTTATCAACAAATATATCAAGAGAAAACCTAAACGGTCAGAGTAGAATTCACCAGAGGTCCAAAATCACCTATAAAATAATAACTAATTTGCTAGTTTCTTAAAGTTAAATTAGTTCACAATTTCATTGTGAAATTGTCGGCAACTTTTTTCTATAATATTCTATATTTTCATGTGATGTATGTACAAAAGAATACAGAATAGTAAACACTTAAAGAAACACCAACTCTAATGTGAACCATGAACTACCCTCACCTAACAATTATCTGAAAACAAATGAACAAGCACGGACCAAAAAAATTAATAAATAAATTTTTAGTGAGGGCTAATTTGTTTGATTGTATATAGAAAACATGTTCTGAAATTTCTGATTTAAAAGGCTTGTTGTTGTTGTTGCTGTTGTTGTTGTTGTATTTTGTGTTTAAAAAATTCATTACATTTAAGGGGATTTAAAGAAGAATTCCAAAAAAAAATTTGTGAGGGCTAATTTGTTTTTTTGTAGATAGAAATATGTTT